>JANTPZ010090704.1:0-34585 GCA_025593235.1 Vachellia pachyceras | reverse complement strand
ATAATTCAATCACAATTTAATCATATACAGTTCACAAGTTTATGGAAGAATATTCAGAGTTACCTGAAGCTCCCAAACTTACGGTAATCACACAAAAGTTACTCCAAGGTTCTCAAATGAGAGTCTATAAAAAATCATATACAACAATTTCTATCAATATGCTATTTACTCTATTCTAAAAGTTGCTTCAAGGATAATCTAAATACCTAAGACTACCCTTTACACTCACGTATATATTTTTATTTATAAAATGACTTATTTATTTATATGATGTAAAAATATATATATTTTATTTTTTTATGTTTTTTTATATACGTATAATAATACATCATTATATATATATATATTTTTTTCGAATATATAATATTATATACATTTCTAGATATATTGTATTATACATTATATTACTATATATATATTTTTTAATTCTATATATATTTTTAGATTTACAATATTATATATAATATTTTATTAAATAAATATACGTAAGTCATGCCACTTACGTTATTTCTTTTGCTATATATATATTATACCTATATTTATATATATATCTTTAAATAATTTATTTAAAATAATTTATGATTTATTTCAAATACTTTGTATTATGAATAATAATCATAAATATATATATATACAAATATGTATATATATTTATTTATATACATATCTTTTTAATAAAAATATACTTAACTATATATATATACACGAATATGTGTTAAATCATGTAGTAGCAAGAGTAATATCTTTGCTAATATTAATCTAACCATTTAATCATTAACTATTTAGTAAAAATATAAATATATCAAAAAATTATATATTTTAAATATAACTAAATTCGCAATAAATATTCCAAGTATAAGAAAAATAAATTTAACATCACAAATCATAGTTAAAAATAGATCTACAATTTTATAGTCTTCTACAAATAAAACTTAAATTGTACAAAAATATAAATCCTAAAATATTCTCTAATCAACATAATATTTCTACCATTAGAAAGAGAAAAATATTTAGAACAACTTTTATGAAGGAAGTTTACTGAAAATAAGTCATTTTACTTACCTAAATAATCCCAGTAGTATGACCTTGGACCGACAAATCACCCTTCCAAAGACTCTTCCTCTCTCCAACGCTCCCTCTCACCGGACGCTCTCCTCTTTGTGCTTGTGGGTGCGTGTGTGAACCAATTGTGTGTGTAGGTTTTGGAGGAGGGGGTATTTATAATACTCCTAAAAATATATATATTTTTAAAAAAAACACTTATCACCAACATCATCATGGTGATTCCACTTTCTTTTTTTTTTAAACAAAAGCAAACCATCATTACCATTCATCATTATGTTTCTATTTTTTTCTGCCTCCCTCTCTTTTATCTTTTTCCCTATTTTGTCCTTTCTGATGAGAATGTGAAAGAGAGGATCTTGAGGTACTGGTTATGGCCCTCATATCATTGCTTGGAACATACTGGTTCAACCAAAGGTTTGCGATGGTCTAGGTTTTGGAAGACTAGCATCCCTAACTGTGCATTTGGAGTGAAAAATAGCATTGAATTTAGTCATTGGTTCAAAACGTCTTTAGGCAGACATTTTTCATCATAAATAATGCTTCGAAGTGATGATAACTTGCTTACTTTTCAAAACGGGGACTCAAGATTGTGGAGATTTATTTGTTAGTAGGAAGAATTAATAGATAATGGTGCGAGATGGCATGTACAATATGGAGACTCATTTAGGTTCTATCATAACACTTGGCTATATCATAATGCCATCTAAACAATACATGCCTTAGACCTTTGACCTTTGAGAAAGAAGAGTCAACATTTGGCATGGTTGGTGAAGAATGGCAAGTAGGATCATTCGCACCTAAGTGGCTTGGTCAATAGCAATGTTGGGTTGAACACTCCAACAAGGAATAAGGAGGATGGACATGACGTGTTGACATAGGGTTGTACTAATCAAGGTATATTTACTACTGAAGGTGTATACTTCCTCATTGAAAAGACACATTCTAATTCCCACATGTTTGTCTATTATGCGATAAGGAAATGGAAGGGTGTATAAAGAATTGGAGTCTTCTAACAAATTGTTATTAACAATAGATTACAGATAAATGAATGGAGGAGTAAATAGTCCCAATCACCTTCTATCTATGCATTTTTATCATGTAGGAAATGAAAATGTTTTGCACATCCTAAAGGATTGTTCTTATGCAAGGAAACTGTGGACTCCTTTGCTTAACCCCAAGTACAACTCACAATTTTACTCAGCTTCTCTCTGATTGGATGACTATGAATTTGGGTAGAGAATTGTGGTTCATAGTGAAATATGATTGGACTCTCATTTAGGTAGTTTCTACATGGATGTTATGGTCATGGAGAAATAAATGTGTTTAATGATAACTACACAACCAAATGACCCATCTAAAGTAATGCTTAATACTTGATAGTCCTTTATGCAAGTTGATAGAATTACTCATGCTAGATTGATTCCAACCGATAAAATGCAATCATCTTGGCAACCTCCTGATATTAACTAGGTTAAAGTTAATGTGGATGGAGCATTTTTTGCCTCCAAGAAGATAGCAGATTGTGGCATTCTTATTAGAGATAATGTTGGATGTTGAATTGTTAGTTTTCATGCAGCAAATTAGTCAATGTTCAGTGTATGAGGTTGAAGAATGGGCTATGTACAAGGGCTTACTATTAGCATGGGACTTCAGGTTCAGAAAGGTTATATAGGAATCTGACTACAAGTAATCAATGAACAAGTTGAGCAAGCTTAATAGGTCAAATTCAGGTTTCTTGATTTTCAATCACATTTAACATATGACGAAATTTAATTGAGATCTTGTTATTCACCATATTACAAGATAAAATAATGAGGTTTTTTATGCTTTAGCTAAAGAAGATTTATCTAGATCTTTTCTTTTGGAGGCTGATCCTCCTCATTTATAGCATATGTACAGTAAAGATGTTTAGGAATAAATCACTATTTAGTTTGGTAATTTTTTTATTGGGCATCTGCCCTTGTATATATTATAAATAACAAAGAACGCCCTTTTTAGCCTAATTTCCATGTAATCAATTAAATAGGAGGTGTCACATTTGGTGGTATCAGAGCATAGTCAGAGCAAAGGTTTTGGACATGTTTATGCATTAGTTGTAAATTTTGTGTACATGATATTGGATGTTGGTTGATTTTGTGACTTGTGATTGAATGTCAATTTATATGTGTTATATGCCTTGATATGAATAAAGTTAAGTAGTCAAGCATGATAGATAAAAGCACAGAAGTCACACAACCATATCGACATAGTACTAGGGGTGAGACATGTAATACCCCACCCCAGAGGTAAGCTTGTACTTTGAGCCATCGGTGAATGAAGATGATAATATCTTTGGAAATGACTGAGAACCGATGAGTCCGATAGAGTTATCAGTAGAGTTTTATGTGAAAGAGGGGACATGATATAATGTCTTGCTGAGAGAACTTCTGTGGAGCCGTTATGACCATAGTAGCAGAGGACTATCCGAGAAGGAGAATGAAGCATGTCTACCCTTCGTTTGAAATAGATTCTAATGATATGGTTTCATCTTAAGGTTCGAAGGAGGTGCAAGAGCAGCCCAGGATTTGAACGGGGAGAGTGGAACCTGTGTAGAGAAATTCGTAAGGGGACAGGAGATAGTAGAGTTGCTCCTTTAGAATGTATCTTGGAAGCGAATGCTAACGGACTCCCAGAGCATACAACTCTACAAGGGCAAGGTTTTCACCTCGCGTGGATCCAGAGGGCTTGAGAGGCTTATGAACTGGATTAATTAGCTCAAGATGTAGCTAAAGATAAGGAATGGTCATGGGCTCTAATGGCAACCATTTCACATGTTGATCTACGGAAACATGCTAGCATAGAGATTATTAGAATTCCTATACCTGCTTTCCATATATGTTTGGAAAAGCTAGAGGCTCTGGTATATGAGTTATTTCCTAATAAGTGATTTCTTGAATCATAACATTATATATACGAATAATGAATACTGTTTTGGGGTAAATATAATTACAAGCATGATAATTAGATTAATGATATTGATATGGCTGCTACTTTTTATTCAAGGAAGTGGAAAGCTAAGATTGTTAGAATGACAAGAACTCGTGACCAAGCGGAACCACAAGGTCAACCTCAAAGGATGACCCTATGCAGTTAATTCTGCAGGGTCTCGTGGAACAAAATGAAAAGATTGTTGATTTAAGAGCGAGACAGGATCGCCAGGAGACAGAAAGAAGAGCAGCCAGAGAGGATGAGCCGCAACCATCGATACTCAGCAACATCAACCACCCTAACCACCAGCCAACCCCCACTTCAGCCGCATGTAGGACCCGTGGTGGGACAGGCTGTTGAGCCTAATAGTGTTCAGCTGTGGATTACTAAATTTTATAAGGATGGCCCCCTACTTTTGAAGGAGTTATAGAAGTGCAAGTGGCTGAGAACTGGATTAATAGGTTGGAGAATATTTTTAAAGTGTTGGGCTTTCCGTCAGAAGTTCAGGCCTAGTTAGCCACCTATAAGCTAGAAGGAGAGGCTGATAGATGGTTGTTGGCTCAAAATCACCCTGTTACTTGGGAAGTTTTTCTTGAACAATTCCATGGAAAGTATTTCCTAGGTCTGTACAGGATGAAAAGGAAGCTAAGTTCCTTATGTTGAGACAAGGTGAAAATGAGCCTTTTGACGAATATTTGGTGAAGTATTTACAACTGTCCTGATCCTCCAGCTACCTGAGATAGATCAATAATGACCAGTGGAGTACGAAAAGAATGATTAAAGGGTTAAGGCCTTCTTTGAGGGAAAGAGTAGCCCCGATGAGGATGTTGGCATTTAATGTTGTATGGAAGTTTGCAGAATTACAAAAAATAGTCAGAATCATTATAGCCTGACTAAAGGTATGGGACCCGCAAGTACATCAGGAATAAAGAAAGGGAAGAAGCCGATGTTCAAGAGGGGATTCAAGAGATGGGGAAATAAGGAAATTAGCCAACTAAACCCATCGGGCCAGGCATGCAATAAGTGTGGTCGTGTGCATAATGGTGGTCTTTGCCCATCAGGTCTAAAAGTTTGTTTCAAGTGCGGGAAACTTGGTCATTTTTCCATGAATGCACCCAGACAATAGAGGGGCTGAAGTCACAGAGTACTGGTAGAGTCTTTGCCATTACATCGGAAGAGGTATATAAGTCACCCGAGATAACCCAAGGTACGATTAGGATAAATAACTACCTTGTGCATGCAATTTATAATATGGGCGTATGCCATCATTTTATTTTGCATAGTTGCTCTAGATGTCTAGATTGGACGATAGAGATTCTGCCATGTGATAGGACTGAACTTACCCCTATTGGCATTCATGTTGTTACCCTTTATGCCTGCTTCAATGATATGGCCTGATATGGTTATAGTTGCACCATTCTTGATTTAATTTGCATGCCCTTCCTTGATATTGATATGATTGTTGCGTTGAAGTGATTATTGGCTAATGGAATGTTATTGGATTGTAAAAGTCAAACCCTAATGTTACCCTCTAAGGAAATGGTCCCAACCACTAAGGTCAGATTAAATTTTATTCTCGAGGCTAAACTAGAGAGATGCCTCCAGAAGGGATGTTAGGGCTACATAATTTTCTTTTTCAGTTGAGACTGAAATGAAAGAATCCCTTAAGTATTTCGTTAGTTAGGGAATTCTCGAATGGTTGTTTGAGGAAATCGATAGATTGCCTCCAAAGAGGTAGAGATTGTCGATTAATTTAATACCCAGGATCTGTTGGATTTTGAAAACTCCATATAGAATGGCTCTATGTGTGATGATAGAGCTAAAGCAGCAAATTGAGGAACTGCTAGAGAAAAGGGTTTAATTTGGCCCAGTGTGTTGCTCTGAGAACCCCAGTTCTCTTAGTCGAACAAAAGATGAGAGTTTTCAATTGTGTATGGACTACCGTGAATGGATTAAAAGGATGATGAGAATAATTATTTGTTTCCCGAATTGATAATCTATTAGATCAGTGAGTAGGACCAAGGTATTTTAAGGTTGATTTTAAGTTAGGCTATCATCAACTCCTTGTTCGAGTAAGTGATATTATTGAAACGGCTTTTCGAACTAAATACGAATATTGTGGATTTCTAGTAATGCCTTTTGAATGGATAAATGCCCATATGGTTGTGAACATATGAATTGTGTTTCTTGTAGTACCTGGATAATTTTGTAATAGTCTGTACTGATGATATACAAGTGTAAGCGTGATGAGAAAGTTCAAACGATTTTAAGTGATTTGAAAAAATTTCACTAAACTTGATGTAAGTTCTGATTGTCAGGAGTGAAATTCCTTGAGCCTGGCTGTCAAGGTAAAATTCCTTGAGCATATAATTTCTTAGGAAGAGTCGTGGTGGACTCTAATAGGTGATGCTGTCCTGAGATGGAATTGGCCCAGGATTGTGACTAAAGTTAGAAGCTTTATGTGTTTAGGTAGTTATTACAAACGATTTTACAAATTATTTTTACAAACTTTCCCTGATTGCTTTAGCGATGGCTAGTCTCATGTGAAATAATCAAATATTGTTATGTGGGATGGAAAAATTTTGAGGCTGGGAAAATGATGAGGAGGTAAGCCTACCTATACCCTAATATTGATGGGGAAGATCGCTTTTCGCATCAATTGAAAATTGATGAGGAGACCGGTTTACCTAGACCCAAATGCTGATGAACCCAAATCCAAAGTAGACATGTGTGGTCTACAGTTATGCCAGTTAGCATAGATTGAGAAGTGTGCTTCTAGATTTAAAGTAGACATGTGTGGTCTACGGTGATGCCGGTGGACATGGACTAGGAATTGTGTTGATATAATAGGGGAAGGTTACCTATGCCTCGCGTCAATTAAAACCTCATGGTGAAAATTTTTCCCATACTTGATTTAGAGCTAGCAGCGATTGACTTGCTCTAAAGATAGTATTAGGATTAGAAAGTACACGCATCAGAATTTAAATTTTTCTAATCCCCTTATGGATTTGTCAAAGGCAATTAGATTAAGGAGATAGAGTCATACCTTTTCTGTTTTGAATTCGAAGCGTTTCTTGCATTTGGATCTCTTCGGGTTCGATAACCTTTTACGTTCTTAATTCCAATCATAAGGAGCTGACGTTTCTTTAATCGCCTCCCTCTATCGGTATCCACGCTAACAGTTCCCAACAATCGCAACGTGCTAGAACCTCTCACGTCTCACTTCTCTAGGGTTTGTGTCTCACAATCAGATTCAAATGGAATGCTTCTCTTGCTCATAAGTCCTAATATTTATAGAACCCATGGAGAGCTTCTAGAATCTGCGATTAATCTTTAAAATTTGAATCTAGATTTGAAAGGATATTCAAGATTAATCTTTATTAATCTTGAAATTCGAATTTTCAAAAGGATATTCAAGATTAATAATATTTATTAATTTTGAAATTCAAATTTTAAAAAGGATATTCAAGATTAATCTTTATTAATCTTGAAATTTGAGTTTCAAAAAGATAATCAAGATCAATCTATATTAATCTTGAAATTCCAAATTTGAAATTCAAAAGATATTCAAGATCAATCTTTATTAATCTTGAAATTCGAAATTTGAAATTCAAATAATATTCAAGATTAATCTTTATTAATCTCGAAATTTGAAATTCAAAATGTTAATTCAAATTTTGCAATTCTGATTTGAATTAATCTAATTTGATCAAATCATATCCATATAATTAATTCAAATAGTGAGCCAATGAATTTAATTTATCTTTATAAATTAAATATGAATATTAACGTTAGTTATTTAATTTATCAAATAAATTAAATACTAACATATAATATTATTGTCATTTCAAATTTATATAAATAAAAAATTCAAATAAACCCAAGAATTAAAGCTCTTGTTGAGTTGTTCTTGCATGTGACCCTGTAAGCCCATATGAAATTGGTAGTGGGCTAAACTAACATTAGCCCACAAGTCATAAGCAGTCTCTAGCAAAACATTACAACTACCCAAATTATATGGGGATCGTTAACATGACGTAATCACATCCTATTCTTGAACATTACTCCTATTCCTTATCAAATCATATAGGGATCGTTAACACGACCTTTCATGCAATCACATCACGTCCCCTTTATCACACTATATCCCAGTCAAGGATGAGGTATGAATAATGTCATCCTCCTATTCCTGACCATTAGTTTCTCGATCTCTGAGTAGTCTGATCAAGGAAACGAAAACTCATTTTTGTTACAGTGCGGCCATACGTTTCTCAGAGTCACTCATCGAGGGGCCAAGTAATATCTCTCAACTAATGTGAGGAACAAATCCCATTTTGATCACTCACATTCCTCTACATGAAAAACCCCTAAGCCCGATTATAGCATTTATCATCACCTGGTCAAAGGTGACTTTTGACTAAGTCAAATCTTAATGACTCTCATGTAAGAATCCATAGTGATCTCAAGTTAAAGGGTATTGTGACATGATTACATATGAGAAAGCTAATGACTTAATCCATGCAGCTTTCTCATAGCGGGTTGGTCCAGCACCTTGTACTCTTACAAGTGCCTATGACTTTGACAAGTATCTCCATACCTTATCAAAGTCATACTGGTCTTACTTTATCATGCTCCCGCATAGACAACTAACTAGGGACATTTAAGACAATATTCATAATTCGTCTATGGATACAATTATCATAATAAACATGTGAAATATATTATAATTAAATGGACAAAAATACATTAAAATAAATAATGTGTGAGGTACAATGATTGGCCCCTAAGGCACAATTTCCAACATCCTCCCACTTGCACTAGGTACAATCATTGATTTGCTAATTCCCATTTTCCTAACATGACCCTCATGTTTCACTTGTGCAAGCAGTTTGGTAAGAGGATCAGCTATATTGTCTTCTCTAGGTACTTTGCATATTTTGATGTCGCCTCTATCATTAATTTCTTTAATAAGGTGAAAACACCTGAGTATATGTTTTGTCCTTTGATGTGATTTGGGCTCCTTTGTTTGAGCAATAGCACCGCTATTATCATAGAATAAATCTATTGGATTTGAGATGATAGGAACCACCCGCAGTTCAGTAATGAACTTTTTGATCCAAACGGCTTCTTTTGCTGCATCTGATGCTGCTATATACTTGGCTTCTGTTGCAGAATCAGTTATTGTACTTTACTTAGAGCTCCTCCTTCGAATCCTGCATACTGAACCTAAGCAGTTTTTTATCTATATATGTACTTTGACTTAAGCCTATAAGCCTCTTGGATCTATCTCTATAGATCCTAATCCCTAGGACGTAAGTGGCTTTGCCCAAGTCTTTCATTGAAAAGGACTTTCCTAACCAAGACTTGACACTCTACAAGGTAGGAATGTCATTCCCAATAAGTAGGATATCAACAACATAAAGCACTGAAATACAACTGTACTCCCACTGACCTTCTTGTAAACACAAGGTTCATTCATGTTTTGAATGAAGCCAAACTCGTTGACTACTTCATCAAACGATGATTCCAACTCTGTGATATCTGCTTCAATCCATAAATGGATCGTTGAAGCTTGCATATCTTACCAGAGTCCTCTGGATGCATAAAACTTTTAGGTTGTGTCATGTACACATCCTAAAATAGCTTTCCATTAAAGAAAACTATTTTGACTCCATTTGTCATATTTCATAGTCATAATATGCTACAATGACAAGAAGGATTCTGATTGACTTGGCCATCGCTACTAGGGAAAAGGTTTCATCATAGTCAACACCATGAGTTTGTGTGAACCCTTTTATAACTAGTCTTACCTTGAAGACATTTACTTTGCCATCCATATCTGTTTTCTCTTTAAAAACCCATTTTCACCCACTGGTTTTTACACCTTCAGGTGGGTTAACCAAGGTCCATATCTGATGGTCATACATGGATTGCATTTCAGACTTCATGGCATTCAACCATTTATCAGAGTGGTTGAGCTTTATTTGTATTAGTTTTCTACTTGAATTTCCAGAGTCTTAGAGTCAATTTTAGTCCATACATGACCTTTTTGTGCTTAAATTGATATTAAGAGTTGTTGACTTGGATTAGTGTGATTTTGGGTATATAGGCCATGAATAATGAATTTATTGTACCTAAATTGCATCATGAGCAAATGATACTACCAATATTTGCTATTCCATTTCAGGAACTCTGTGCAAAAGGGCAAGGGAAGCATCTTTGGAGAAGTTCGCCACGGCGCAATTCATATTCGTCGCAGCCAAAGTTCAAGCAAGCCGGCAATGAACTCTCGGGAGTGATTCGCCGCGGCGAATATCGCGTACCAATACCAGATTTTTACTCCAGATGGAAATTAACCCGACCCAGCTTTAGGGATCCGACCCAGAACATTATAAACACACCAATTAGGGTATTTTCGAAAAAGAGAAGAAAGAAGGGAAGGAAGGAGTTGAAGAAAGGAGGCAGAAACACACACCACACAATTTTCTCTCATCTCTACTCACATAAACCGCACCTACTCCATTTCCACCATCATCCATCCATCTATCATGCCTCAACCATCCACAAGAAGTTTGATTCCATCTTCATGCATCTATATCCTCTTGAAGATGAAGTGAGCCGGAGTTCAAAGTGCCGAAAGGGGAGTATTTACTTTCAATCTGTATTTACATTATGGATTACTTGGATTCTGAGTTGGACTTTGTAATTTGTGTTAAATGCTTGGTCTCGGTCGAGCCAAATTTGGATTATTGTGTATTGAGTTGTTTTGTGATTGATAAAGTAAAATGGAGTTCATTTTGCTTATCAATGAAATCTTGTTGTTCTCTTTTATCATCCTAGTTGTGCTTGGTTTTAAAGTCAACAATGTATGGAGTTGATTTTATCACTTTACGATTTCCGTACACACATTAAGTGGTCTTAAGGGATTTCATGAAATGGAGTTCATTTCATGAGGTTTTGACCCAGCGAGTTGTTGGGGTTTTTAATTACGAAACTTAGTGTGAAAGTCGATACTTTCCCTAATCTTTTGCGAACCATGACGACGAAATTCATTTTCAATAGGAACACACTATCACACTCCATTTTCAAATCCAAATATGTCTTTACTTTTCCTTAGATCAGAAAATACCAAAAACAAGTTTTATTTTGTCATTACCTTAGGTATATAGCATAACTTGACTTGAAAACCGACTGCATTTTCATCACAAGCATAATCACAAGTTAAGGACTATTGGCCGGAGAGAACGACCTTGGGGTTATCACTATACAATCCTTGGAAATCACAATTAATATTCCTGATCCATTTTCAAGGCTAACCAGCCATAAGCTTACAATTTGTGGCTTAGTCGGATCATAGAGTTTAGTCCTACTACAGCCTCTAGATAGGTGGTCGGCTAATTGTGTTCAATGAATAACACATCATGACTCCCAATAACCGGAAATCCTTACCTCTGATGTGGTTGCCGTGACATGTTAGACCTCCATAGGCCCTGTTACTTGAGGAAGCTCAACAACATCTTGTGAGTCTTCTTTGTCTTTCATCTGTGGTTCTGTTGTATCTTGAGATTCTTGAACTTGTTCGAGATGCAAGTTTCTCCCACTTGTACTTTTAGAGATGAACTCTCTTTCTAGAAAGATATCGTTTCAAACAACAAACGCTTTGTGTTTGGTGGGATTATAAACATAGTATCCCTTTGTTTCCGTAGGATACCCCACAAAAAGGCATTTGGAGGATCTATTTGATAACATATTGGAGGTTTGTTGTTTAACAAAGACCTCACATCCCCAAATCTTGAGAAAAGACAAGCTTGGTTTCTTCCCAGCCCATATCTAATATGGTCTCTTTTCAACTGCCTTAGATGGAACACGATTCAGTGTAAATGCTGCTGCTTCCAGTGCATGGCCCCAAAAGGAAAGTGGAAGATCTGTTTGATTCATCATAGATCGAACCATATCTAATAGAGTTCAATTCCTCCTTTCAAAAACTCCATTCCATTATGGTGTTCCTGAGGAGTGAGTTGTGAGATTATCCCACAACTCCTAAGATCATCAACAAACTCTTGGCTCAAATATTCAGCTCCTCGATCAAATCGAAGGGCCTTAATTGTCTTGTCAAGTTGGTTTTGCACTTCATTTTGGAATATTTTGAATATTTCAAGGGATTCAAAGTTTTGTTTCATTAGATAGACATAAATATATATACTAAAATCATCTATAAAAGTAATGAAGTACAGATAGCCTCCTCTGGCAGGTGTATTTAGTGGTCCACACACATCTGTATGTGTGAGACCCACTATATCAGTGGCCCTCTCACTATGCCTAGTAAAAGGTACCTTAGTCATTTTTCCAAATAAACAAGATTCACATGTGATGTCAATTGATTGAAAATCAAATGAGTTAAACGACAATGTAATAGGTAGGTTGTATTCAAATCATTTGATTTAATCCTCTTAGCAGTTATGTTATTTCCATTATTAGATGTTCTAAATTCAAAGGGTAATAATCAAGATGCATATCACCATCAGCATAAAAAATGTTATTACAATAAATAGAACATTTGTCATTCCCAGCAATAGAAGTATAACCTTCCTTATCCAAATAAGAAAGAGAAATAATGTTACTAATCAAAGCAGGAACATAAAAGCAATTTTTTAATCTAATAAAAGCCCACTGGGTATAACTAATTCATTAGTGCATAAAGCTAGAGCAGCAACTCTTGCTTTATTCCCAACTCGTAGGTCTACTTCGCCCTTCTTCAATTTTTTACTGTCCTTGAGGCCATACACATTTATACAGATGTGAGAACCACATGCAGTATCTAATACCCAAGCAGAGGAAGTAGAAAAATGAATATCTATAACATAAATACATGAAGAGATAGCCCCACTATCCTTCCTTTTCTTTTTCATATCGTCCAAGAAGAGTTTGCAATTCCTTTTGCAATGACCAAGTTCATTGCAGAAATAGCAAACTCCATCCTTTGGAGGCTTTGCCTTATTAAGCATGGACTTGGTTTTAGGTTTGTTTGGCCTTTTGGTCTTACCAGTAAAGCCTTTACCCTTTCCAATGCCCTTGCCTTTCCTTTTCATACCATTTCCTTTTTGAACTATCAAAACAGTGCTAGGCTACTTCTTGATGCTCTGTTAAGTTGTTTTGAGCATCACATGCAGTTCAAAAATGGATTTCTCCATGTTGTTCATGTTGTAATTCATGAAAAACTGATCATAACTGTCAGGAAGTGAGTTTAAGATCAAATCTGTAGCTAACTCCTGACTTATGGGAAATCCAAGCCTCTCAAGATGATCAATGTAGCCTTTCATTTTAACACATGAGAGCTAACTGATACGCCCTTAGCCATCTTACAGGAATGCAAGGCTTTAGTGGTCTCATACCTCTCTTGCCTTGCCTATTGCTGGAACATTTCCTTGAGATAAATGATCATCTCATAAGCCTCCATATTTCCAGATCTCTTTGGATCTCTGGAACTAAGGTGGCAAGCATAAGGCATCCTACATCCACAGAGTCATCATTATGCTTCGAGTAAGCATCACTCTGAGCTCTGGGAGCATTGGTTGCAGGCTCATCAGGAACGGGCCGATCAAAGACATAAGCCTTTCTTTCATACTTGAGAACAATTCTCAAGTTCCTGAACCAGTCAAGAAAGTTGGTTCCATTGAGTTTGTCCTTCTCAAGAATCAATCGGAGCGATAATGTAGCAGTATTACTAGTCGACATGATTCTACAATTTCAAAATTACGCAAAGTATATTAGTAATATCCCATCGTATTAACAACCCTCAATATAATTAGTGGGCTAAGACCCAATTTCATTTAAATTTAATTCCGCTTTGGCAAGACATTAAATTTAAGTTATTTAGGTAGGTAACCCTTTACCAATTACATCATATATAACTCTTAGTTTTTATGGGATTGGATCATCATATGATCCGGCATGTTTAATCTCATCTAATGCCTTAGATCCAAAACAGTTTTGATAATCTCAATCAAGTCAAAACAATAATGAATTGTGTGAGTAGCACCATTACTCACAATTTCCTTTCTAAGATAACTCAAATGCATCCACTTTGGCGGAACCTACATCTGAGCGATTGAGTTTTTGACAATTATCTATTAATTAACGGTATTATGACTTAAGATTCATTTAGAGGGTTTAATGAGTTAATCTTATGAATATAATACGGGTTGGTATTGTATCTCATATAATAGCGCATTTAGTGATTGTAAAATTGCATGCAGTGATCTAATCAAAAGGATATAATAAACGTGAGACAACATGGCTTTCCTAACTAAATCCTCCCAAGCCAATGAGAGGAATTGTTGAGAAAGATAAAAGATTACATTAAGAGAAACCTCATTTGAATGCACGGCAAGTGAGCTGTAACACTCCTTAACTAACACCTTTAGCTTCATTTTATATCATTATGGAACCATTCTTGAGTCTTGAATAGCTTATAAAGTTAAAAGAAATCAAATATGAAAAATTGGCTTTTAAAAGTTACTATTCACAAAATTTTGGCCCAAATTTGAAAATTCATAACTAATTCTAGAAAAATCGAAATTGAGTGTTTCCAATTTATATTTGAAGCTTATAAGTTCCTTTATGGGGGAAATACTCATTGTGTCAGAAAATTGCTCAATTGATACAGTTTATTACACAAAGTTGCACTATTCATTTGATAATTTTCTATTTTCCCAAGTTTTTTGTGATTTTTCGCTAGTTTTGGAACATCATAACTTTTCGTACAAAACTCCAAATCTAGTGTTCTTTAGCTCATTTTAAAGCTTGCAATATGAACTATTTTTCTGGAAAAATTCAACTCATTTGAAGTTCATTTACCCTATTTCACGTCATGCCAAAGTACAAGGTTTGACCAACTTTCTAACTATCTTTATCTCAAACTTCTATTTATTTTTCTCATACTTATGCATGTCCACTTTTAGACTTCATTTGGTCATGGTTATTCATGCATTTGGAAATAATTAAAGCAGGCTTCCACTACTCCTTAGCTATCATACATGTAGGAGTTTAATTTACATAATTACAACCACATTTAAACATAATTTCAAACATCACACATAACTTTAATACATAAAAGCACAACATTATGCCTTCTTGAATCATTAATCCCTTTGCTCTTACCCTTGCTTGGGCTTCCACCTAAAATGGTTAGTGGGGGATAATGAGATTTTTGGAAATCCCAATAGCAAAACTTTCCAACACACTTTATAAAATTGCATGACAACTTTCAATATAAGTGTGAATTCATAAAAGTACAAATGTAACCATTAAATGCATATGGCCATAGCATACAAAAGCACATATTCACGCTTTCAATCATCATAAATTTTCAATACAAGTTATGCATAAATTCATACACATTTTCAAACAATTTATCGTAAGGTTAGAGAGTTTTGCTACCTTTAGCTCTTAATCTTTCCCTTAACTTTGATGCTTTCTTGATCACATGAGAAACTAATTCCTTGCACCAAACTCTTGCCTACATAATGCACAATATCATGGCCATTAAACATAAGCCATTTCAAGGCAATAATCAATTTAAAACTCTATTAAACTTCCTCTTGAACTTCCTTGCTTCATAGAGGGTTTTAACTTGTCTTATGGATTTGTAATGCTTCCAAATTCCTTGGCTCACTTTACCCCTACACAATTTCTCATATTAAAGCCAATGGAAGCATTAAAATCATCAAAAACTCACTCCTTCGTGCACTTTCCAGATTTGCACGAAAATTGCCAAAACATGATTTTTCAAACTTTCAACTTATATACCATCATATTCTTGATCTCAAACTCATTTCCATGGATTGTAAAGCTTGAATTCAACTCTTCTACTCAAATAAAAATTTGCATCTCCCCTTAGGGTTCATCATCCCAAAATTTACAAAATCTACAAACAAGAGCCAAACAACCACAACATATACACCAAAACACTCCTTACAACACAAGGAGTCCTTTACAACCAACTATAAGTTCTAAATCCCTCTCTTTATAACTTTTGCACTCAAGAACCCTAAGTATCAAACTTGAAAAAGAGAGACTTAATCAAAATTCCAATCATGGAAGTTGTAGAGGAGATCACAAGGATCAAGAATATATATGGCTTTAGGTGTTTAGGCTTTTTACCTTGTTATTTTTGGGAGTTTTTTCTTCTCTTGCAACGTGAAAATGGCATGCTCTTCTTCTCCAATTCCAGCCGCAAGCTCACGTCCAAATGAGGAGGAAAATGAGGTAATTTGGTGCTTATTAAATCCTCATATAATGAATGGATGGCTAAGATGAAGTTTCAATTAATAAAGTTAACCTTAAAGGCTAATATTTCACCACATCTCCACCATTTGTTTCATTCCTATTGGCTCTCATAAAGGTGTCATCATTAGGTGCACATGGGGTTAAAAAAATCTGGTTGGGGTTTGGTTACACTAACCAAATCAAATTCCATTCGGTTACTTTTACCGATTACACTTTTTACAAGTAAACGTAACTTTATTCCGATAAATCTTTTTCTACTTTTCTGGAGACGTTTTCTTCCACATTTAATCTCCATATTTTCCTCTTGAATATGGTAAATTTATTATCCCCAAAATACCCCTTGATTTCCTCAAATTTACATGATTATTTTATCCTGTCCAAAACCCCTAAAAACGAGCAATCGAAGGGCAAAATACTTTTAGGGCTTTAAAAATTTCTACATTTTTCACCGATACTCTAGCCCTTTTTATTTTCTCAAAATTCCCTCTAGATTATTTAAAATTAATTTTTGAAATAAATTATATTTCAGGGATTTTCGGGTCTTTTTCCTCTTATTAGGGAAAATCGCTTTAATCGTATACTGAGCAATAATTTTATTAAATATTATAAAATTCACTAAATTTTTCCACACTCTGGTCTCTGATCTTTGAGAACTCCCGGTACCTTAAATAATTATTTTCGGCTAATTTACCTTAAAAATTCTCTAAATAAAATTCTTGGCCGATTTTCAGCAATCCGTCGAATCTTTGTCAATCAGTGAGTTTTGCTCTATCTTTTGGGTATCTGTGACTTTTTTCGATATTTTGGTCAACGGTTGACTTTTGACTCTGTCAAATGACCAAAATGCCGTTATACTTCTCTTAATGACCAAAATGTCTTTACATTGTCTAACCTTTCGTAATTCCTATTTTACCCTTGATCTTTTGTGTAATGACCTTTAGGTCCTTCCCAGGAGGTCACCAATCCTTACACTACTCCAGGGTGAGCACGCTTAACTGCGGAGTTCTAGTAAAATTTCTCCCGCTGAGTTAAGTCTGACTTTAGGTTATTTAACCCATCAGCATCAACTTTTTCCGTGCTTTCTATCTGTGGGCTCTAACTTGACTTTTGACTACTGGCTTGGCCCCTTTTTATCCAATGACCATATTGCCCTTGGTCTTTATACTTAATGACATTTTTGTCCATGGCTTACATTTTTAGTAATTTCAAAGCCTTATGACTAAATTAATCAGGGTCTCTTTGGTCCATTGACATCTTCTCCTTCTATACTTTTATTTCTGGGCCTTATCTTATCTCATAACTATCAGCTTGGCCTCTATTTCAATTTAAAGAAAATGGTGGATATTAAAAAAGCTGTATTTAAATTTTACTACCTTTTGTAAAACTAAAACCATGTTGTTTCACCATACCCATTCAATCATTCAAAAGCAAAGCTTAATAAGCAATAAGTTATTCAATACAAATAATTCTTATTGCGCTACAGAAGAAAATTTTAAACCTAGTGAACCCGTGACCAAAACAATACATCACATGTATTCCAAATTTGCATCATTTGCAAATCCGTAGCTAAAACAGTATGTACACATGAACATATTCATATAAAATACATCATACATATGAACTCATAATCAATACGTCATATGCAAATTCTAAAATGCATACATCATGTATCATATACAGATTTGAAAAAGCATACAATATATTCCAGATTATCATGCTTTTCAATAATCCAAGAACCCATATATCATATATATCATGTTCTTGTAAAAAACGCACATATGAATTCAAAAACGCATCAATCAACATACATAATATATTATGACAATAATACGAACTCAATCTAAACACACAATTGACCTGGCTCTGATACCACTGTTGAGATTAGAACATACACGCAATGGAATTTAAAATTTTCTAATCCCCTTATGGATTTGTCAAAGGCATTTAAATTAAGGAGATAGAGTCGTACCTTTTGCGTTTTGAATCCAAAGTGTTTCTTATATTTTGTTCACTTTGGGTTCCCCGACCTTCGCGTTCTTAATTCCGATCACGAGGAGCTTACGTTTCTTTGATCGCCTCCCTCTACTGGTAAGCACAATTGCTAGCGCCTCTCATGTCTCACTCTCTCTCTAGGGTTTATGTGGCTAACAATCAAATTCGAATGGAATGCCTCTCTTGCTCACGAGTCCTAATATTTATAGAATTCATGGAGAGCTGCAATAAATCTTTTAATTAATCTTCAAAATTTGAATCTAGATCTGAAAAGATATTCAAGGTTAATCTTTATTAATCTTGAAATTCGAATTTTAAAAAGATATTCAAGATTAATCTTTATTAATCTTGAAATTTGAATTTTCAAAAAGATATTTAAGATTAATCATTATTAATTTTGAAATTCAACTTTTAAAAGAATATTCAAGATTAATCTTTATTAATCTTGAAATTTGAATTTTAAAAAGATAATCAAGATCAATCTATATTAATCTTGAAATGTGAAATTCAAAATTTAAAAGATATTCAAGATCAATCTACATTAATCTTGAAATTCGAAATTTGAAATTCAAAAGATATCAAGATCAATCTTTATTAATCTTGAAATTCAAAAGATATTCAAGATTAATCTTTATTAATCTTTGTTGATGCCTTACTTTGATGATAACAAAATGATTTCAAGGATTATAAAGCTTAAATTGTTGATAAGTAAGTGTTCTTAGTGAAACACTCGAGTTTTGTCAAGTTTGTATGGAAGTATTGAGGAATACTCGAGTTCTGTGTTTTAATACTCGAGTATCAATGTTTTCCGTGAGTTTAAAATCAATACTTTCAGGCAACACTTGAGTTTTTGTTGAAAGTGTTGATAATACTCGAGTTCTTGATTTCAATACTCGAGTATTGCAAGTTAAAAATGTTTCTGAAATCCAACACTCTAAGTGGAAACTCAAGTATTGAGATGAAGTGTTGCAAACACTCGAGTGATGATTTTGAATACTCGAGTATTGGTGTTAAAATATGTTTTGAAAGAATACTCTCATTTGAAACTCGAGTATTGGTGTTGAAGTATTGGCAACACTCGAGTATTATGTTGCAATATTTGAGTATCGGGTTTTGTTTTCAAAAGAATACTCAACACTTGAAGCAGAATACTCAAGTTACAAATGGAAGTATTGACAACACTCGAGTATTGAGTTTGAATACTCGAGTATTAAGTCAAAATACTTGAACTTGAAGTAGAACACTCGTGTTGTAGAGGAAGTGTTAACAACACTCGAGTGCTTGTTCTCAATACTCGAAGTATTGGGCAAAAGTTTTCAAATGAAAGACAACACTTCAAGCACAACACTCGAGTATTAGGTGAAAGTGTTGACAACACTCGAGTATTGACTTTTGAATACTCGAGTATCGAGCTCCATTTTTCAAAAACACAAAACTTCCATCTAAACACTCGAGTAATGACAGTAAAGTTACAACACTCGAGTATTATGTTTTCAACACTCGAGTATTGTGACAATTCAAATGATTTCACTTCAAGTTTTCTTCTGAACAATCGAGTATCAACTAAAAGTATTCCTAACACTTGAGCATAATAATTTCAACACTCGAGTATTCACACTAAATTTCAAAATCTTCTGCAATACTCTCAGATAACACTCGAGCAACTTCAAAAATGTTTGTAAAACTTGAGCATTGACACAAAACACTCAAGTATCATTTCATAAAATTCAAAATGCTTGATTAACACTCGAGTATTATGATCAAGCACTCGAGTATAGTTTCTCAATGGCTACTTTCTCTCTCTGACAGTTTTTCACCTACTCTGCATCTTTTCTTATTCGTGTCTAACAACGTTTGAACTTCACCTACCCTCATAAATGCATAAGTGCAAGATCATAGGAAGAGAAAAATGTTGTACTCACAGACAGATTGCATAATTCAAGCTTTCATCGTCCACGCTACTCAGAAAGCATTTATTACAGCATTAATGGCAAAGACGAAGAGTTGGTTGATGAGAGTAATGATAATAAACTCTATCTAACTGCAACTTCATTTCTCTCATCTATAAAAGCTCTAAGCATTCATTATAGAAATGACGACCATCTTTACGAGCATTAAAGATATTCATCTGTCTCTCTATGATTTATTAAATTCTTATACTAAACTTCATTGATTGCCATCTACTCTTTAAGAGAGTTTCTTTGAGCAATATCTTCTGAAAATTTGTGAGATAATTCAAGGTTGGGACCTTGAATTTATTGGGTTGTAATTTGGTCAGAAAACAAAAACAGAGAGTGTGAGACTCTGTTTCATTATGTATTGTAAGGGGGAGTGTGAATCTCCATTGTAAAGGCTGGTGAGCCTAATTTATTGGTGATTAGTATATTACAAAGCTCAGAGGTGCTCTAAGGACTGGACGTAGGTCAGAAGGACCAAAGCAGGATAAATCCCCTTGCTCATCTTTCCTTTTATCTCTCGGTGACATTGCTCTTACTTTTGCATTTTAAGTTTTGAATTTTTAAAAGAGACCAATTCACCCCCTCTTGGATTTATCCTGCACTAACAATCTTGAAATTCGAAATATGAAATTCAAAATGTGAAATTCGAATTTTGCAATTCTGATTTGAATTAATCTGATTTGATCAGATTATATCCATATAATTAATCCAAATAGTGATTCAACAAATTTAATTTATCTTTATAAATTAAATATGAATATTAATGTTAGTTATTTAATTTATCAAATAAATTAAATACTAACATATAATATTAGTTTCATTTCAAATTTATATATATAATTCGAATAAACCCTAGAATTAAAGCTCTTGTCGAGCTGTCTTGCATACGACCCTGTAGGTCCATATGAAGTTGGCAGTGGGCTAAAATCAACATTAACCCACAAGTCATAAGCGGTCTCTAGGAAGATATTACGACTACCAAAATCATATGGGGATTGTTAAAACGCCGCAACCTTTCATGCAATCACATCACGTCCTCTTTGCCACATGATATCTCGGTCAAGCATGAGTCCTGGATGACGTCATCCTCCTATTCCTGACCATTACTTTCTCAATCCCTGAGTAGTCTGATCAAGGAAATGAAAACTCATTTCCATTACATTAGGGCCACAGGTTTATCAGATTCACTCATCGAGGGGTCCAGTAATATCTCTCAACCAATGTGAGGGACAATCCCATCTTGATCACTCACATTCTTCCGCATGAAAAGCCCCTAAGCCCGATTATAGCCTTTATCATCACCTAGTCAAAGGTGACTTTTGACTAAGTCAAAACTTAATGACTTTCATGTAAAAATCCATGATGATCTCAGGTCAAAGGGCATTGTGACTTGATTACATATGAGATAAGCTAATGACTTAATCCATGTAGCTTTCTAATAGCGGGTCGGTCCAGCACCTTGTACTTTTACAAGTGCCTATGACTTTGACAAGTATCTCCATACCCCATCAAAGTCATACTGGTCTTACTTTATCATTCTCCAACATAGACAACCAATCAGGGACGTTTAAGACAATATTCATAATTCGTCTATGGATACAATTATCATAATAAATATGCAAAACATATTATAATTAAATGGAGAAAAAATACATTAAAATAAATAATGTGTGAGGTACAATGATTGGCCTCTAGGGCACAATTTCCAATAGATAGGGGAGGCACTATTTGTGTGGAGGAACCATTGGCCTGTGTTGTGATTGAAAAAGTCTCAAGTCATTGCAATTTTTAAAATGAGTTAAACTTGAGATAAAGGAAATGGGGGGAATTGCTTAATATTATGGATGGTATTATCCAGGGAAAGCCAGAGTGATGATTGATGCACTGCAGGTGCGCTAAATCAGCAAATGAGGCAAATGATTATTTTGCTCATGGAGGAGCAAGAAGGTGACGGTATTAGGAACAGGTGTTGGAAGAGGAAATTGTATGTAAGACTTGACGGATTCGACATCACTCAGACTATTAATAGTATGGAAGGGGAAATTGGAGAAGCTCATGATAAGTTTTTGTAGTATGTTAAGACTCAATTGAGTCTTGAGGGTGTTGGAAATTGTGCCCTAGTGGCCAATCATTGTACCTCACACATTATTTATTTTAATGTATTTTCTCCATTTAATTATCATAACTTTTGTATGTTTATTATGATAATTGCATCCTTGGCAAATTATGAATATTGTCCTAAATGTCCCTAGTCGATTATCATGTGGGAACAAAGATAAAGTAAGACTAGCATGACTTTGATAAGGTATGGAGATACGAGTCAAAGTCATCGGCACTTATAAGAGTACAAGGTGCTGGACCGACCCGCTATGAGAAAGCTGCATGGAATAAGTTATTAGCTTATCTCACATGTAATCACGTCACAATGCCCTTTGACTTGAAATCATCATGGATTCCTACATGAAAGTCACTAAGCTTTGACCTAGCCAAAAGTCACCTTTGACCGGGTGATGATAAAAGCTATAATCGGCTTAAGGGTTTTCATGTGGATAAATGTGAGTGATCAAGATGGGATTTATCCCTCACATTAGTTGAGAGATATTACTAGGCCCCTCGATGAGTGAGTCTGAGAAATGTATGGCCATACTATAACGAAAAGGGGTTTTCATTTCTTTGATTAGATAACTCAGGGATCTAGAAAGTAATGGTCAGGAATAAGAGGATGACGTTATCTATGCCTCATCCTTGACCGAGATATCGCGTGACAAAAGGGATATAATATGGTTACATAAAATGTTGCGTCGTGTTAACAATCCCAGTATGATTTGAGTAGTCGTAATATCTTGCCAGAGGCTGCTTGTGACTTGTGGGATTGTGATGAGATTAGCCCACTGCCAACTTTATATGGGCCTATAGGGTTGCATGTAAGAACAGCCCAATATGAACTTTATTTCTGTGGTTTATTCGAATTTTAAATATATATGTTAAAATTTGAAATTGCAAATATTATGTAAATAATATTTGTGTGTGTTAGTTTAATATTTAATTTATTTGATAAATTAAATAACTAGCATTAATTTAATTTATAAAGATCAATTAAATTCATTGGCTCATTATTTGGATTAATTAAGTGGATATGATTTGATCAAATCAATTCAATCCAAATTAAGATTGCAAAATTCGAATTTCACTTTTTGAATTTCAAGATTGATCAAGATTAGATCTTGAATATCTTTTAAAATTCAAATTTCAAGATTAGATCTTGAGTATCATTTCAAATTTTGAATTTTAAGATTAATTAAGATTAGATCTTGAATATCTTTTGAAGTTCAAATTTCAATATTAGATCTTGAATATCATTTCAAATTCAAATTTAAAGATTAATAATGATTAATCTTGAATATCTTTTTGAAATTCAAATTTGGATTTTTCAAGATTAATAAAAGATTAATCTGGGATTATGATGGACTCCATGAAATCTATAAACATGACTGCTCATGAACAGTGGAGGCATCCCATTCTTGAGCCAAGGGGTTGAGGAGGTGGAAGGCTATAAATACCCCCAAGGGGTTGAGTTGTAAAGCATCAAGCATTTGTGCAATACACAAGCATTCTCCTAAGTTTCCATCTCTCTCAAGTTCTCTCTAAGTCTTTCCTTAGTTCTCAGGAGCTAAGTCTAGACTTGTAGGCTTACTAGCAAAGTTCTGAGCAAGGGTTGAGCAATCTTTGCTAGGCCGCACGGTGCTTCATCAAGTAAATCACTAAGCCCGTGACCGTTGGTATCAGAGCCTCGGTTCTACATAAGTTCCAGGTTTGAGGGTTGAGGGAAAGAGATGGCTTCAACTACGACCGACGTAGCTCCCCAACAAGGCGCTGGGAAGAAGGCCAAGGATAAGGCCACCAAGGAGGTGGTCTCTGCTTTGGAAGAGAGGATGGTTTTGTTGGAAGCCACCACATCCGAGAGGGTTGAGGATGTAGTCCAGCGTATTGAAGGGTTCGTGTCCAAGGAGGACCATGAAGAACTCAGGGACGAGATGCAGGACGCTCTTCAAGCAGTTGCACGAGGGTGGTTCGAGGAAGTGGAGACCCTCAAGGCCGAGAACGCTGCGCTACAGTCACAAGTGGAGGAGTTTGTAGCGCAAGTGAAGACTTGCATGGCCGTGGTGGCCAACGCAGGGGCTGGCCAAGTCCCTTCATCCTCAAAGGTAAATGTCCCCAGACCTTCTCACTATGGAGGAGCAAGGAATGCTAGGGAGATTGACAACTTCCTATGGGGACTTGAGGCATACTTCGGTGCTATGGGCATCACAGAGGAAGCTCACAAGGTAAGCAACGCTTCCCTCTTCCTTAAAGACATTGCCCTCGTATGGTGGCGCCGCAGGTGTGACGACGTCAATAGAGGCTCAGAGCATGTCCGAATATGGGATGAGTTCAAGAAAGGACTCAAGAAGCAGTTTTACCCTGAAGATGTGGAGAACGAAGTTAGGGCCAAACTCCGCCGCCTCCAACATAAAGAAGGTCACATTCAGGAGTATGTCCAGGAGTTCCAGGAGTTGCTCTTGGAAATTTCAGATATGAGTGAGAACAATGCTCTCTTCACTTTCCTGGATGGACTATGCAGCTGGGCCAAGACGTAACTTAAGAGGCGAGGCATTCAGGACTTGGCTTCCGCTATTACCGCTGCAGAATCCTTGGTCGAATACAAGAAGGAATCGCCCAAGGGACCTATCAAGAGGATTACACACAGTGGCAAAGGTGGGGGAGAACGTGATCACGCACCCAAGAAGGACAAGCCCACTCATTTCCATGATAAGGGCCAATCAAAGAAGGAAGAGGTTCCCCGAAAGATCTCATTCTTCCTCTGCAATGGTCCACACAGGGTGTACCAATGCCCAAAGAAAGGGAAACTCGCTTCTCTTATCATGGAGAAGGAGAAGAAGGAGGAGTCCGAACTTGCCTCCATAACTTCCCTTAATGCCCTAGAGACGAAGAGTGAAGAGCCTCACAAAAGGCGAATGTACGTGCAAGTTCACGTCAACAACAAACCCTTGTCCGCCATGATAGACACTGGAGCCGACTTTGTCTACATGACCAAGGAAGTTGCTGAAGAGATAGGCCTTCCTTATACTAAGGAGGAAGGTTATGTGAAGGGAGTAAATTCAAGTAGCCTCCCTATTCATGGAGTTGCTCGAGACACTCCCATCCAGATCCAGCAGTGGAAGGGGAAGGCTGACATCATTGTTGCTCCTCTGGACGACAAGAAGTTCTATCTTGGGATAGACTTCCTTGATAGGGCCAAGATCATCCTCAAGTCCTTCTCCAACACGGTGTACATCCAGGAGGATAAGCGCAAGTACTATGTTCCTGTCAAACGACAATTTGATGAGAAGAACATTATCTCTGCCCTCCAGTTTTCTAAGGGTCTCAAGAAACGGGATACCACATACTTGTCCACCTTGAAGATGGATGAAGTGGTCAAGGAGGCTTCAGTGCCAAAAGCAGTTCAGGAGGCTCTTGAAGAGTTCAAGGACATCATGCCAGCTGAGCTGCCCAAAAAGCTCCCTCCAAAAAGAGAGGTTGACCATGCGATAAAACTGGAGCCAGGAGCTAAACCACCTGCATTCGCTCCTTACCGCATAGCACCCCCGGATTTGGAAGAGCTTCAAAGACAGTTGAAGGAGCTACTCGACGTAGGGTACATTCGTCCCTCTAAATCTCCTTATGGTGCGCCGGTTCTCTTCCAAAAAAAACATGATGGCTCTCTTCGTCTATGCATAGACTATCGGGCGCTCAACAAAATTACCATCAAGAACAAGTACCCCATTCCTCGGATTGACGATCTTTTCGATCAACTTGGAGATGCAAGGTATTTCACTAAACTTGATCTGAGGAGTGGATACTATCAGGTTCGTATAGCTAAAGGAGATGAACCAAAGACGGCATGCGTAACACGCTATGGATCGTATGAGTTCCTGGTCATGCCCTTTGGTCTCACAAACGCACCGGCCACATTTTGCACTCTCATGAACAAGGTACTTGCTCCTTTCCTTGATCGTTTTGTCGTTGTCTACCTTGACGACATCGTCATATACAGCAAGTCATTGAAGGAGCATGTAGAACACTTGAGGCAAGTGTTTTCTACACTGAGGGACCACAAGCTCTATGTCAAGAAGGAAAAGTGTTCCTTCGCCCAAGAAGAAGTACCATTCTTGGGACATATTTTTCGCAAGGGGAAACTTCGCATGGATCCGACCAAAGTGCAAGCCATACTTGAGTGGGAATCACCCACAAGGGTCATTGAGTTAAGATCTTTTCTTGGTTTGGTGAACTACTATCGCTGGTTCATCCAGGGGTATTCTTCTGTTACCGCTCCACTCACTGATTTATTGAAGAAGAAGCAAGTATGGAATTGGAGTCCCAAGTGCCAACAGGCCTTCGAAGCTCTAAAGAAGGCTGTAACTGAAGAAGCAGTACTTGCTCTACCTGACCTCAACAAATCTTTTAAGCTACACACTGACACTTCTGACTTCGCTATTGGAGGAGTCTTGATGCAAGAGGGCCATCCTATTGCATTTGAAAGCAGGAAGCTTAACGACACTGAGAAGCGGTACACAGTGCAGGAGAAGGAAATGACCGCGGTAGTTCATTGCCTTTGAACATGGAGGCACTACTTACTTGGGAGTAAGTTTGTGATCAAGACAGATAATGTAGCCACCAGCTACTTCCAGACCCAGAAGAAGCTTACTCCCAAACAAGCACGGTGGCAGGATTTCCTTGCAGAGTTCGAATACGTCATTGAGTACAAGCCTGGCAAGGCAAATCTGGTAGCTGATGCCTTAAGCTGGAAAAGCACCCTTGCCAACATATGTCGACCCTGAGTAATTTAAGGGAGCGTATTAAGGAAGGATTGGAGCATGAGAAAATAGCCCAATCCATCCTTAGCCTTGTGAAAGAAGGTAAGACTCGGCAGTTCTGGGTCGAGGATGGTTTGTTACTCACGAAAGGCCAACGCATATATGTACCTTCTCATGACAACCTTCGCAGAGAGGTAATGAAGGAATGTCATGACAGTAAGTGGGTAAGACATCCCGGTCTGCATCGCACGCTGGCCCTTGTAGGTGATTCCTAGTATTGGCCTCAGTTGAAGGATGACGTTGGGGCCTATGTAAAGACTTGTCTTGTATGCTAACAAGACAAGGTGGAACAGGTATCCCCTGCGGGATTACTATAGCCTCTCCCTATTCCAGAGCGTCCTTGGGAGAGCATATCCATGGACTTCATCATGGGCCTCCCCACGAGTGAAGGATTCAATTGGGTCATTGTAGTGGTGGATCGGTACTTTAAGTATGCCACCTTCATTCCCGCTCCCAAGGAATGCTCCACCGAGCAGACAACCCAGTTATTCTTCAGGCATGTAGTCAAGTATTGGGGGCTGCCACGCTCAATTATCAGTGATAGAGACACTCGCTTCACCGGGCGGTTCTGGACGGAGTTGTTCAAGCTTATGGGGTCTGAGCTCAACTTCTCCACCAGCTTTCATCCTCAAAGTGATGGACAAACTGAGAGGGTGAATGCCCTTCTAGAACTCTACTTGAGGCACTATGTGAGTGCCAATCACCGAGATTGGGCAAGGTTGCTCGATGTAGCCCAATTCTCATACAATCTCCAAAGAAGCGAGTCCACCGGGCGAAGTCCATTCGAAGCTGTCATGGGTCAACAACCCTTGACCCCCAGTACCGTTGCCTCAGGCTACAAAGGACCTAGTCCTCCTGCATACAAATTCGCAAAGGATTGGAATGATCAGGCCGACATTGCCAAAGCTTACTTGGAGAAAGCCTCCAAAAAGATGAAGAAGTGGGCCAATAAGAAGAGGTGTCTGAGGGAATTTCAGGTCAGGGACCTTGTCCTTGTTAAAATGTACGCCCATGCGAGGCTGGAGGGTAGGCATAGGGGTCTCCTCAGGAGATATGAAGGACCATTCCCCATTCTTAAGAAGATTGGGACCCAAGCCTACAAAGTGGAGTTGCCTGCCGGAATCAAGTATCACCCCATCTTCCATGTGAGTTTACTCAAGCCTTATCATGGTGATCCCTCAGATCCGGACAGAGGCATCTCACGATGTGCACCGATGAGCATCAAGGTCCAACATGACAAGCAGGTTGAAGAAATACTTGCTTATCGAAAGGTGCGCCGATCCAACCAGCCTCCAGTTCATGAACTTCTTGTCAAGTGGAAAGGCCTGCCCGAAAGTGAAGCAAGCTGGGAGCCCATTTCACATTTATGGCAATTCCGAGACTAGATCGAAGCATACGAGGCAACGAAGGCAACGAGGACGTCGCCGGGATAGGTGGGGGAGGATGTCATGGTCCACTCTAGAGAACCCTAGAATTCTCTAGAGATCTCTTGTATATACTTAGCCATTCTAGAACTCTCCACACATTTTTCACATGTTAGAATTCAATATGTAAATATCTAGATATTTTAGGAGAGAATTCTGGAAGGTGAATATAGGCCGTTAGATCGAATCAATCTCCACTGTCCTTTGAGGAGGTGGAAGGCTATAAATACCCCCAAGGGGTTGAGTTGTAAAGCATCAAGCATTTGTGCAATACACAAGCATTTTCCTAAGTTTCCATCTCTCTCAAGTTCTCTCTAAGTCTTTCCTTAGTTCTCAGGAGCTAAGTCTAGACTTGTAGGCTTACTAGCAAAGTTCTGAGCAAGGGTTGAGCAATCTTTGCTAGGCCGCACGGTCCTTCATCAAGTAAATCACTAAGCCTGTGACACCTCGCATGTGTTTTAAAAAAAAAAGAGAATGCCCTATTTAGCCTAATTTCCATGCTATCAATCACATCCAAAATATTCATAATATATTCAATAATGCCTCAAATACATGACAAAAACTCCCAAAATGATATGAAAATACCATGCAAAATATGGGTTCATTAGTGTTTATTTGGAATTTCCCCTTTTCATAATTTAAATTTAAATAAAATGTTTGTTAGATGTTCAAAATCTGTTTTTGGAACACTTTCAAAAATTTTGTGAATTTTTATTAACCATTAACAAAGAAAATATCAAGATAATTTTTTCTGAATGTAGAAATATAATCATCAGGGCTGAGCAAATGAACTGAAACCCGGTAAATCTGCTCCGGCTCCATGTGATGTTTACCTGATTGAACCTGCACAAAAAGTAACTCGTAACGGACGTATTTAAACATGTCGGTTAGTGAAAAAAAGGGGATGGGTCACAGGCTAGACCTCGGGTTGCATGTGCTCATTTACCTTTTTTTTTTTTTTTTAAATCACCATTTCTAAATGAAAGGCAGCAAGGGCAATCGGTAGCAGTAGCACAGCAGCACTTCATCGCCTCAACCCCAAACGCACTCGGCACTCCATTTTCTTCATCGCCGCAATTCCGCAAACATTCACTGCTCGCTGCGCTGCTGTCGCTCTGCTCTCGGCCTCTCGATCTGCTGCTCCACACTTTTCTCTACTCCATTTCTCTGCTGCTCTCGCTCCGTCGCTCGGTATCTGCGTTTGCTTCGTCTCATTCGGCGAAGCATTTGGGTTAGGATTCTCTTTCACCCTTTGCCTTTTGTCATTCTTTGGGTTCTGAGTTAGGATTTTGTAATCTGTATACCTGTTTTTGTTCCTTGAGGATGATGATGCGATCCATTCAAGAATGAGAGCCGGTCTTCATAGCCTAAGCCTGAGAGTTTTTTTTTTATAAAAGAGTTTCCCTGATAATTTTCTCGAAGCTAAGTCAATCAAAATAGAAGTGTGAAACTCTGCGTATCTGTTACTGTTTCCAACCATCGTAAGAACAGGTGATTCGTGTTTCTGTTTCCAACCATCCCTCTGCGTATCTTCTTTTCCCTCTGCTTGTTTGAGTATGAAACTGAATAATCCAATACCTCAGAGAATATCACTCCCACAAACGAAAATGGTTAAAGAAAAATTGCTGTTTTAGATTATTATTTGGTACAGCAGAAACGCATTGAAAAATTGCAGGTCTTAAGATGTGGCTTTTGGTTGCGCAAACAGTGAAGAAGAATTAGGAGTTTAGGGTTTTTTTTTTGTGTGTGTAATTTTGGTTTTCATAAGCTTAAAGCTTATGCTTTCTTCCTCCTCCTCCCTGCACTTTTGGGGTGAGGGTTATGGGAATGAAGGAAGAAGAAAGGTGAGAAGGAGAAAAGTGTGAAGCAAGATAATTGGTGTAGCTGTGAGACATAGATTGGAGGTTTTTACCCGGAACTTGTCAAATCCCTGGCTGGTGAAAAAATCATGTAATAACTTGTACCACTATACAGAACTTTTACTACTGAGTAATAATAATATTAATATTTATATGTTTTTATTGCTTAATGTCTGGCTTTTGTTGGTGGCTGTTAATGAAATTGAATCATGATAGAAGATTTTGAAATAAAAAAAGAGGGAGATTCAATTTTAGAGGGAGAATCAGAGGGAAAAGGACAGGGTTGTTTGTGTTTGAAGGAAACTGGATTGGGGGTATTCTGGTCCTTGACAATTGATAGTCTTTGGGTTCATGACAAAATGAAAATGGGAACATTTTCATCTTGTCATGATTTCCATGGTAGCTTTAAATAAGAGGTATTATTGCTGACGTGAACATGTAGAATCTATGACTGTGGAGGTGCTTATGCATTTGAAATGCTAACTTAATTATTATGCCACTTTCCACGTATTAACTTGTAGCCCTAGCCCATGTAGATAGGCTCCAGATATTAATCATTGTATTGGGCTCAATGCATTCAATACTAGATGCGGTATACAAAAAAAAAACAAAGAAAGAAATTTTTGTAGTGGTAAATTTTTGTTATTATTAATGGTGTCATGGTTGTGGCAATATTGATTCTAGCTCCTCTCAATTTTCTATCGAGGAAGCCATTAGTGTTTATCTAGGAAAACTTTATTTTACACCTTTGTTGCACTATTTTGTCATTCTAGTGAGTTTAGTAGTGAGTATATTTGCCTCCAGTTTGGGATTGAAATGCTTGTATTGAAAGACACCTTGGTTCAAAGTGTAGCATACGCTAAAGATGAATAAAGAAGAATGTACTGCAAACTAGAATTTAAAGATCATTTCCTTGTTTACTTGTTTAATTGATTTTAGAGCTAGGATACGTTTGTGATATTCCTGTTGTGGTTATGAATTCGGTCTTTCCCAGCCATAGTCAGTTATGAAATTACACTCATACACCTAGGGCTTGAAATTGGAAAGGTGGAACTTCAAGTTGTTTGACCACATGCATTTCTCACTACAGTTTCTCCATTCTAACATTCACATTCATTTTAGCAAGTACATTTTAGATAGCATCTGCTCAACTGATGTTATCCTTGCCTCTTGTTTCTGACCTCTCTGCCATTCTTTCTGTGGTTATCAAAATCGTGCGATTCACGATTCAAATCGCTTGATTTGGTCCAAAATGTGAGGGGAAAGATTCGACTCATTATGAATCTTCCCCCTCAATGGGATCGCGAGGTGAATCTTATGCTAGAAATTACATTTGTCATTCTTAATAAATGATCATGAATCTTATGATCCATGATATGTTCCGATTTACGATTCTAAAATAGGTTTTCCGATTCAGGATTTGTATCCCGATTAACTTTTTCTTTCTACTTGCTAGTTTTCTAGGGGGCCAGTATTGGTATTTTAACATAGTATGGTATCAGCAAATAAGGTCAAAATAGCCATCCTATGATATCAGCAAATAAGGTCAAAATAGCCATCCCTACCTTAAAATATTATTCATGATCTCTGTTTTTTAAAGTTTTTATATCTGTGATCAAAATTAGCATGAGCTCTGATTTTTTTATTCTTGAACAGCGGTATTAGTACCTTAAACATTGCATTTGATGATTAATATGCCATATGACTAAAATTGTGATGTTTGAATGCTACTTTTTAAGTGTTCCTATAAACTTGCAATTAATAATTTTGGTTTATTTAGCATTTTTTTATCATTGTATTATATTTAAGCACCTTGCTTTATTTGAGAATGCGCTTTTTTTAGCATCTCTCACCTAATGTTATTTATGGTAATATAATAATGAATTGATTGTGCTATTGCTGAAAAATTCTTAAGCGCAAAAGGATAATGTAGATTTGAGTGAAAACAATTATTATCTGCTTTATGTTGATTATATTTCAGTGTGAAATCGAGAGAAATTCCTCATAAGCCAGTAATAATTGTGATTGTAGAAATAGCAATCCTTTGTTTCAACAGTCATAATCGATAATTCTACTAATTATGCTTATGTAAATAAGAAGGTAAACTTAGCTATGAGATGTTTTCTTGTGAGGGCTTTAACTGGCTGCTTTTGAATGAACTTGTTGATTGAAAATATATCACATTGATGGTGTAGACACGTGTGAACACTCACAAAAAAGAAAAAGAGGTTTTGAAATATGCTCAATTTTGGAAAAGAAGGAAGGGTGCTACAGTGTTGTTTGTTTTTAGATTGTGGAAGCTTGTGACGAACTCTTGTACTTGGTATTTTTTGATGTTCTCATGACGTTACTGGAGAACACATGAAGTCATGATTTAGTTAATTGTCGAATAAAATCTCCTGCTTCCTTCTCACTTTGCATCAATTGTTGCTTAAATAGTGTACATTTATGGTTGATACTTGAAACTACCATTTCTCCTTATGCGGGGCACAATCTGTTAGGGGGTTGATTTTTTAAACTTCCATGATTTTGAAATGTGGTTGTTCACTGATGTTTTCCCGGTCTATTGGCAGGGTTGTGGTTTGTTCTTATAATTTGTTTAAATAAGTGAAGATGAGTAGATCTGAACGTTTGAAGAAGCATGGAATAAGTAATAAGCTTTCTGGTGATAAATATGAGGAAGAAGGTGCAGAGAGTGCAGCTCGGACCAGGCCATTCAGTCGTGAAGAGATTTTACATAGAAGGAAAAACAAAGAACTACTTGAAAAAGTACAAGACTCTGCAAAGGAAGCTTGGAATGTATCACATGGAGCTTCTTCTGAGAATGCTACTGAATATTTCGAGTCAGGGAGGGTCTATAAACGTGATAGAATTTTATCATCCATTGTGGAAAAGCCTGCCTTGGAGGAACCAGAGAAGTTAAGTTCTAGAACGAAGGTTGAAAGCCCTTCTAGAAAGGAATATAATTCAACTGATGGGAATGACAGGAGAGATTATGATTCAGAAACCAAAGCAAGTGCTGATTTAAGTTACATTGGCTGGATAAATAAAAATAGTAAAACTGACAGAGAGATGCGTAATAGGAGAAAAAATGATGGAAGGGGGATTGATAATTCCGAGTATGAAGCTGAAAATAAACGAATAAGGCATTCAACTAATAGGGATAAATATTTAGAAGTAGATAGGGAAAGATCTCAGAGGAATGAAAGTCCTGAGGAATATAAAACTGAAAGGAATCATGAAAAAGATACATATGATCGTGGGAAAAGGAAAAAATGGTCAAGTGATAATTCTGAAAAAGTAGTTGAAAAGAAGCACAATTTAGATATAGGCAGTAAGGACAGACATGCAGATAGTAGAGGAAAATATGAAAGAAAGTCCAAGGGAAAATATGAAACTGTAGATGTAGATAAAATCCAAGATAGGAGTGCTGCAAGGAAGCAATATCTTGGGAAAAGCCATGATCCGGTAGATCAAGAAAGGAAAGAGGGACAGGAATATATAAAGTCACATTATGAAGAATCAAGGACGAAGAGGAGATGGTCAGGAAGGCGAGAACATGATGAAAGAAGAACAATATCTCGTGATCTTTCAATTGGGGCCCAAAGACGTGCTTATGATAGAATAGAGGAGCATAAAGATTTGCTCACACATTCTTTAAAGGACAGTTCTAGAAGAACATATGCTGATTCTGACAGAGATAAAGTAGCAACTAATGGTTCAAGAAGTCACTATCATCGACATAGTGGGTCTACAAGTGGGCTTGGTGGCTATTCACCAAGGAAGAGGAAAACTGAGGCTGCAGCCAAGACTCCTTCTCCATCAAAGTATTCTTTGGAGAAGAAAAGAGCTGGATGGGATCTTCCCCCTGTTGATACTGATAATTCTTCAGCCTTTCAATTGTCAAATGTTGTCATATCATCAGCTGTACATGATGTGGCTGCTGCCACTTCTGTGGATCCTGACACTATGAAGCCTCCTGTGTCTCATCTGAATGTTTCATCAGCAGGGAAGAATGCTGACATTGATTCTGTCCAACTGACACAAGCTAACCGGCCTATGAGAAGGCTTTATCTAGAGAATCTACCAGCCTCTGCTTCCGAGAAAGCTGTGATGGA
>JANTPZ010090703.1:0-21619 GCA_025593235.1 Vachellia pachyceras | reverse complement strand
TCGAGTTCTTAGATACATTAAGAGTGCCCCAGGCCGTGGCCTCTTTTTCCCTGCTCAAGCCACCATGAAACTTAATGCTTTTAGTGATTCAGATTGGGTTGGGTGTATTGATACTAGAAAATCAATTACTGGATTTTGTGGCTTTCTGGATCAAGCCTTAATCACTTGGAAATCTAAGAAACAACAGACTGTTTCTACTTCTTCTACAGAGGCTGAATATAGGGCCCTTGCTGCCACCACATGTGAAATTCAGTGGCTCTCTTACTTGCTTAAAGATTTCGGTATTCCTGTCGTTTCCCCTGCCTCTTTGTATTGTGACAGTCAATCTTCCAGGCATATTGCAGCGAATCCTTCTTTTCATGAGCGTACAAAACACATTGAGATAGATTGCCATATTGTACGTGAAAAACTCAAAAGTGGACTGCTTCATCTCCTACCAATCAAGACTCAAGATCAGTTAGCAGATCTCTTTACTAAACCATTAAGTCATACTCCCTTTTGTAAACTTCTTTCCAAGCTGGGAATGATAGATATACATTCTCCAGCTTGAGGGGGTATTAGAGACTGTAAATAGAATTAGTTACCAAGTCTGTTAGCCAAAATAGAGTTGGTTACAAAGAAACAAGATTGGTTAGTTTATTGGTGTACGGCTGTCCGTTTGCGTCAGGTTCTTTCTTTCTGATTATATATATGTGTACATGTACAGTAACTATGATAATGAAAAAGGCAGATTCCTTCTTTTCTTCCTTTTCCTTCGTCTGCCTCGTGATAAATATAAGAGTCAATTAACTTTTATTGGAGAGATCAAGGAAGATAAATACATTACTTAAAATTTTAAGTATGTATATTAATTATTTTTCTTCAAACTAATTTGTATGATTTATATATTATTTAATAATACAAATAAATACCTTCAAGTAATATAATAGCTTCCTTAATCACCTAACAAAAGTTAACATACTCTTATATTAAAGACAATAGATGGTATATAATATGGCCAACCTATTGTAACTCATGTCATGTGTTTGTACGTGAAGAAGATAAAAGACATGCAAGTAAAATTATAGGGGAAACAAACAAGATGGGAACTAATCGATAGAGTATTTCAAACATATCAGGCTGTCTTCTCCATACTCATTATGCTGAACACAAATGTAAGCTAAGCAAGCAGCTTTCACCATGAATACAGAATATTTCGTGCTATCAATAATGTCTACGAAGCCACTGCATAGATCCACGTGGAATTAATACATCAAAATATCTTTCTCACACAATTCTGCTTATATATATAGAGATATATATAAATGTTGCCTTTAAGCTCTAAGAATTCATCTGCTATCATTATGCCAAAATACAAGAAGCAGAAGTTCTTAAATGTCACAAGTACATCATCGATCACCTGCACATGAACATTTCAAGAAACAACGGGGGAAGGGAAACTTGATTAGCCAATTTTTCAAGCAAAAGATTTAATTATGCATTTGTAAATTTGTTTGACAACATGATTAAAAAAGTGTTTATTTTCCAGCATTCAGGTGTACATAATGCTAATATAAACCTACCAACATATAAAACTGCTACCCCCCTAGTCCTATTTGTAATGCTCATGGTGGAGTTTGTGGTGTTTTTTTATAACGCATTACATTGATTTATTTCATCATTTTCCCTCTTACCCTATTCAATATCGATGCAAGAAAGTAGGAAGAAACTTTTTGAATTTTGTAAGATCGAGTTAATACATTTTAAAGTTTTTCTCAGTTCCAAATGGTATGTTAATATGGAGGTATACCAGCCTATTCCAAATGGAGTCAAAATAACGACAAATCATTATATATCTAATCACTTCTATCCATAAAACCATCATATTTGTGGCAGAGAAAAAGGAAAATATCTTAAAGGAAAGATCAAAGAACTAACACAGAGAGAGAAGGGGGGGAGGGGGTGGAGGGAAGTAGGGATCATACACAAATTGAAGGGACATGTGGTCTTGGGAAGCGTAGTGATTAGTAGGCTGTAAATCAGTGACTTGGAAGAAGCCTCGAGAGTCAAATTGATGCTCACTTGGAGACTGCATCGCATCATAGCTTGATCCTCCTGGCAATACATTCATGTTATGCTGCTGGTTTCTCTCACTTTCAGCTATCTGCATCACCACCACCACCAAAAAAGAAATGAACTATTATATTACGTTCCGAAAGTTTTCATATTTCTCTACATGTTTTGATCATGCATGCTTGTGAGTGGCGGAGCCACATGCATGTGAGTGTGGGCAAATGCCCCCACTCAACTTTTGGGTAGTTATGTAAATAGCATGAGACTTTTTGATATGCACCCACTGGTTTTTAAGATTTGAACCCACTCAAATTATCTATACTAGTAAATCTATTATCATTTATTTGAAAATGAAAAAATTGCCCCCACTTATAGTAGGTCCTTGTTCCGCCACTGCTTGTAGAATATATATATATATATATATAGAGAGAGAGTATGTGTGTACATATATGTGTATATATACACCTTAGCTCGAAGAAGCTGGTTGTTATTGTGCAAGTCTACCTCCTGCGGTTTACAGTTGAAGAATGAGAGATTTGGAGAACACAAGAAATAATGAGCAGACAAAACAAAATGCATTTGAAAGTTTAACAGAATAGAGTCTTACAATTGGCACAGCTCATACCCACCACATAATCCCGAAGGAAAATTTCCTTCGCTACTTGTCTGCTAGGTAGGGTTTGAAAGGATTCTTGAGCACATTACAGTATTATTATTGGGATTATATTCTTGCATTTTTTATCCCTTCCAATAATCATGCAGCTATATATATATACAGAGAGAGAGAGAGAGAGAGATCAAGCTGGTGTAATTGTGTGAAAGGCAAGTAAAACGCTTACCCTCTTTTGCATGTACTCAATTTCTGCAAACATAAGCTCATTCTGGTGCAAGAAGTGTTTGGGAAATTCCATAAAGGAAGACAAAAACTGGTCAGAAAAGTTGTACTATAAAATCTACAGAGAGAGAGAGAGACAGGGAGGATTGAAGTAGATACCTTTTTGGAACGAATTCTGCTAATGCCTCTCTCTAACTTACCCTCCAAGTTCTTGAGATCTCTAGCACTCAAGCCTGCCAAAGTCTCCCCCATCATTTGCCTGCAATATATATTTTCATCAAAACACTTGAACTACAGCAAAGCACTGTGACACACACACACACACACACATGTAGAATTGATGAGAGAGGAAACTAAATAATTGAAGGTGCGTACCTGTTGTTATTGCGCAGGTTATTAATTTGAGCTCGCAGTTTCTCAGCTTCTTGCTGATAATACTGTCATTATACATTCATCTATCAAAGTTAACACTATATGTATATGTATATGTATATAATTTAGGAAGCTCCCTCATAGATTGACACAAAATTAACTATATATATGTAGAGATATAGATATTATAATTTGTTTTAAAATAGAATACATACCTGAGCATTAGCTTCAGAAGTGGTTGCAGCACCAGAAGAATCTGAACATGCTTTCTTGTACCTCTCTATTGTCGCCTTCACACTACAACACACACACACACATCATATTAATTCCATTTTTATGTGCCTTCTCTAGTTAAAGACCCAGCTTAGCTCGTTCATTCACAAATATCATTTATCATTAATCCTTCTTATCATCATCTCATTAAAACCAATTTGAAATTTCATATGCTTTCTTCTGATCTTCTTCAGCTCCCACACACACACACATGTAATTAGGTTCATGTTTGGGTTCATCAATAAACCAAAATGTTAGCTCATGAAAGGCGAAAGTTAATGCAGATTTTCATTCTCAAAGCTTCAAAACAAATTTTCCACTTATTTCAGGAGGAGATGTGTTGTTCCTGCATATTCATTCAATATCATTTTGAAACCACTGTAAAATAAATTAGTACCTTCAAATATAGAATTTGTTTGACTAACTTGAATATATCAAAACTAAATAAATTACTTTAAAATATTTATACTTATCATGTTTTTTAAAACTAATTTATTTAATTTATAAACTGATACATAATTATTAATATACATAATTGTTTTAGAGATGTTATGTAAGACCTGTTACAATTGGATAACTAATTTAACTTCTTTAATATTTTTAAATTAGTAAATTTAATTTTATATTAAAGAATAAATGTGGTATTAAAAATTAAAAATTAGAAATTTCAATAATTGAGTATGACTTATTAGAGCCTAGGATTGAAATCAAATCAAATCACCATCTTCCGTAAACTTATATGCATTTATAAGAATGTTGATTCATGACTAAGGCCTAGCTAATAGCTATAACACCAACATCATTATCAAATCACCCAAAAGATTGAAGACTTGTCCCCTTAAACTACAAGGATTGAATTAAATGATTTATTAAAAAATGATTGAATTAAATGTGACGTGAAAGAAGGAGAAATTAAGGGTCAAATCTTTCAACTCTCCCCAACCTTAAAACCTAAAGTTTCTTCCAAAGTAACATCAATGACCTCACTATGTTCTCTGAACCACACATACCCATAACCTCCGAATGAAAAAAAAATCTGACTCGATGTGATGTGAACAAATAAATAATAGTAGATTTATACGTGTTTCTATTTTTAGGGTTATGCATGTTGATTATTTATGCTGATACCTTAATATCGTCAAGCCACTGATTGGCTGCGTCTGCCACGCTGGCACACTACAATTGGTTCACATCATTTCTAGAACTAGTTGTTTTTGAGGATCCTTGTTTCACAGTGGATAATAGTAATAAAACTCGTATTATCCTCAACCTCACTTCATTATCCACCTCGATCTAACACATACATTACTCAAATACAATCCTTTTTTTGGATATGTATATATATACAGTGCATGTGACTTGGAATTTATTGATTTTATGAAATAAAACATGATTTGTTTTAATTTCGAAGGTCGCTTTCAGGTTCTACTGCTGCTATAGCAGAAGTTATATCAGTAGTCGTACGGCTAATATCAGTCACTCTCTCCCATTGGCTTCTCAGTTTCCGTACGTTTTCATTTCATTTTTTTTTACTTCTCTCTGATTCTATTTCATGCATTTTAAAATTGAAAATCAAACGTTTAATTATATGTAATTTAGTGAATATTTTCTGTAACCTACTGTTAGTTCATAGTTAATCATAAAAATCATTTTTTAGACTTTAATATGCAAAAATATTTTTAAGTAGTCTTAATAGTTTTTAGTTGGTAGTTCGATGGCATTTTTCTTCAAAGGAATTGCAAAAAACTTGCTATTTTGATTGGCCTTAATACAAATTTTTTGTTACATAAACATAGTAAACAAAAAGTAATACCTTTTTTTTTTTGCAAGAGTGTCTTCATTTTATATATGTAATAAAAAAAAGCATTGACAAAACTAAGCTTGAAAAGCATTCAAAACAGGTGATTTTAAGTAATTTTTCTATCTTAAATACCCTTTAGCAAATCAAACTCTATGTATAACAAAAGGTGATGAGTGATGACACCTCTTAATAAATTTTGAAACTTCCAATTTTACATTACATCAAACATATTAATTAATTATAAAAAGAGTTTGCACTTTCGGGGGGATAGAGAAAAATCTAGAAGTTCGAAACACATCAAGCACCACCATTATTACCCTGTGTCTCTATGTTTGCTGCTGTTTGAAGAGTGAGTCCAAAACTTTCACAAAAATATCAACACACAGACTTTGAACAATCGTATACCTCAGCAAGTGATACCAACAATGGTGAACTCAATTATGATGAACCACTTGTCTCACTCTTATTGGTTCTTCTTCCCTCCTCCATTTTCACATTTTGACTGTCTTCGTAAAAGTGTTTTTCTTTCACTCTATGGAAATCGCAAAATCAGACGCGAGAGAGAGAGAGGGAGGGTTAAGAGAAGAATGAAGAAAGGGGATAGAAACAAGAAAACTTGAGTAAAGAAGGGTTTTAGGGATTATTCGTGGCATATTATACTCTTTTCATGTCAGAAGTCAAGAAACTGAGAAATCATGTGTGACGTGACCAAAGATTCTCTCGACCAAGCGACAAGACAATCCTATTCTCTCTAACCCTACTCATTAGAGACCTTCTACAAACCCTAACCAGAAAGCCCGAAAAGCAATATAAGCAAATTAAACCAGAAACTGCCAACTAACTTCATATTTTGTTTTCTCTCTTGGAAAAGGGTTTCACAGGTTTCTGATTGGTTGGCAAGAAACTAAACCAGAAAAAGGAATATAAAGGGGTACGGGTAGGTGGTGCTTCTTATTGCTTGATTAAGTGTAACCTAACCTGAATCATCGTCATTTGGATAAAGAAAACCCTAATCTTTAGGGTTAAGTTTGACCCAGGCCCGAATTTCACGTAGGTGGTGCAGGTGAGATTTCTGGAAAATTTTGATTAAAATAGCAAATCTCTCTCAATCTGGGCATGGATTATTCTTAGCTGATACTGAGAAAATTCCCTGCATACTCTACACAAACCCTAAAGATCAGACCCACTCTTTTTATTTTCAAAATTTTCAAAAAAAGTTGTTTTATTTCTTTTCAATTTGATGTTTTGACAATTTCTTGAAATTCTACAGTACTGGCTCTTGACCAATCTGGTGACTAGTGATGTGGGTTATTAAGGAATTGTCAAAGATGAAAGCTTTAGGCCCTAGAGACCAGAGAGAGAGAGAGAGAGATGTAAACAGAAACTTTTTAACAATGGAGGAAATTAGGCTGATCTCACACTGGATTTCATACTAAGCCTCTCAAATCTTTACCTTTTTTCCATACTCTCAACCCTATAAATTCTAAATCTATATGATCCATTCCACCAGATCTATGGAATTTACCAAAAAGTGAGCTTAAATAATCATAAAAAATATGATAAAAAGAGACAAGTTCATCTTTCTTGCAGAAAAACAGAGCTATACTTTCACGCTATTAATTTCTGATAAACACCTTATGAGATCCATTCAAGAAAGAGAAAAAATTTTGAATCTTCAGATTTATGAGAGGTAGATTTAAGAGGAAAGTGGGAAAAAAAGAGAAGAAAAGAGAATTTTAACGATTGAAAAAGTTGAAACCCTAAGCAGCCATTTACATAAGCAAGGGAGAAGAATACAGACACACAAAGATATAAAGATACCTGTTATTGGCATATTCATAGAGGCGACCACGAGTGGAGAAGACAATGAGGGCGACCTCAGCATCACAAAGCACAGAGAGTTCATAAGCTTTCTTGAGGAGGCCATTTCTGCGTTTACAGAAAGTGACCTGGCGATTTGTGGTGTTCTCAATCCTCTTGATCTCAATCTTCCCTCTTCCCATCTTTCTCTCTGGAGATGATGAATCCAACATACCTAGGTTATTATTATTATTTGGGAACGCCATGGCCTCAAATCAACCACCTCGCAACCAAAAACCTGATTCAACAGCAGACAAACAAACAAACAAACCCATTTATGCTCATCGACCAAGATAGCTTTTTTAATTTATCATCATCAAGAGAATCAGAGAGAGGAAGAATCAGTGAAGAGAAGAAGCTCCAAACAACATTCACATACTTGACAGTGAAATTTTCAAGCTCTAAATCAAGTGATTCTTACACAAGAAATTAAAAAGACTAAAGCCACGACTAAACTGTCTGGAGCTTTTGAGCTGGTTCTGGAGAATTTGAGAGGAAACATCAACATCCACAAACTTGGCTCAAGATTAATTCCTTTCATTCTCTTTTCAAACTATGCCTAAGCTATAGTTTTAGTGTTAATTTTTACCTTATTATTAGCAGCAAAAGTTTCAAGCAGAATCAAAAGATCACTCACAGAAGAAAAGAATCAATTTTTGAGAAGTAAAAGCCATGGGTAACTAAACCCTTGGATTTATGAGCTAGTTTTGGAGAATCTCAAAGAGGAAACATAAACATATGGAGAAACTTGGCCGATCAAAGATTCTTCAACTTGTTTTTCATGGAAGTTTTAAAATCCAATCTAACAGGGCTTGAGCCGCAAAAGGGTAAAGGTTTTCATTTTGGGGCTCATCGAAAAGTGGGATTAACCCAAAAAAGTTGAAGCATTGGATATGGGATTTCAAAGGATGTCTCAGTATTTTGCTCACTAACCTGGAGAAGGGGAAAACACAAAAGCGATAAAAGAGTTACAAGCAGGAGCACAGTTCTCAGTAAACTGGGAAATTGTTTTCCTTCTTCTATCACAACTGAAAGAGAATTCAGGAGATGAAGGCCAAGTTGCAAAAGAGAGAAAGGGTGTGCGTATATATATAATTCTATGTTATTTCATAAGAAACCATAAATATATTATTATATGTGGTCTGAACATCTCTCTCTTTTCTTTTCTTTTTTCCGCCTCTCTTTACTTTTTCACCCTCCAACACTGGACCCTCTGGAATAAAAGGAGGAGGATAAATGTGGAATAAACTTAAGAATGACGCTTGGTTTAATTACAAAAGTATTTACTTGATTTGCTTTTTGAAGGAAAGAAAATCATAATCAAAGGAGGAGGGAGGTAAGGGCATACGAGAGAGAGAGAGAGAGAGAGAGAGAGGAACTTGTGAAGACGATTATTAATTAAGTGACACAGACGTTGGGGCTATGCAGCAAACGTCGCATCTAGATTGTTTTCCACAACAGAAACCACTTTCTTGCTTTCTCTTTCTCTCACCACACTTCTTTCCAACCAACTACTTTGTAAATTTCTCAACAATTGTTACAAAATTCAGTTGATTTTTATAAAAAATATTAAAAATATTAAATACATTATTTAAAAGTATTTATATATACAGTTATATAGTTTAAGTAATGTATTGAACTTCCTTAATCTTCTCAATACAAGAGTCAACCAAATTTTATATAAAGAACTAAATGAATCTAATTCATGTATTAAGAAGATGAGGAAGTAGCATGATCTACAGAAACCTTTCTCCATCAATCACTGTTGAAACATTGTAAAAACTGTAATCGGAGGAATTGTTTTGATAAGTAGTAAGGTGGTTGGTATTTTACACAAGTTGGATATGAAGTGAATTGAACAAAAAAAGAGTTTCGACTTTGATAAAAAAAACAACTGATACACAAAGTAATTGATTTTTGAGGAAAAGTTATAAAATTGGATTAAAATAATGTCAAGTTTATGTTTTTTTGAACTAAGAAATTGTCAATTTTATGTTTTTTGGCTCAATTTTATAAGAAAATAAAGTATAGTATGTCTTTTTCCCCTTTAATCAAACCATGTAATATTCAGAATCGAAAGCGATATTTAACCCCAACTGATCTGGATTGAGTAAGACAGAACTATTGATTGGAGTTCAATGTAGCTTCTAAATAAAAAAAAAAATTGCTTGAAACTAAATAAAGTCAAGCCGATCCTTTTGGGATTATATATACTCTCTCAAGCATTAATATAAAGATATTAGAACTCAAGTATTTAATAGGAACAAGCATGAAGCAATGGCTCAAGTGCATGGAAGTTCACTGTTTTAGCTCAACGGTTATGCCTTAGGTATGTGCTATCATATTGTTATAAGTTTTGTCATTCTTTTTTTAACTGTATACAATTTTGCTAGCAAATATTGAACTTAGACTGATGAAATACTGATTAGCAATCTAAGTATGATGCGAAAAAATAGTCTCACATTAATTAAAAATAAATTAAGAAAAGGTGTATGTAAGTGTATATAAAAGGCTTATGAACTTGGTATCTTAATAATAAGTGGCTCCTTACTCGAGCTAGATAACTAATTTCAAAATATAAAAAAAATAATTTAGTTATTTGTAATAAGTTTGGATTGACTTTTTTAAAATACATTTGTTAATTACATGCAATGAAAATATCCTTTGATAGAACTGCTTAACATGTGCAATCAATAAGGATATTTTAGAAAAAGAAATTATAAACTTTAAAACTAAAGTGGATTAAAATATTATATTACGAAAAAGCGAACCATTGTCTAGCTTTTATACAAAACACCAAATGTAGATGGTATTGGATTTGAAAATTTAGATGGAAGATTAAAGCATGCATTAATGTTCTGCTTTTGAGTGATCATAGGTATTCCTAAAGCTAACAATTGTTAATTTTAGAAGTGTAGTGTAGATTGAGCTTTTGGACTGTATTGTTATGAAAGTGGGGACTAGCTGAATCATTGAGGAGTGTCCCTTTACCACTTGATAGTGACCCAAAATTGAAGGCACCTGCCATGTGACAGTCAGTATCTTAGTGTAATTCATTTATGGTAATTATCAAGACCAATTTTTATTTTCAATAAAGTCTCTATGATTAAAAACTAATTGGTTAGTTAGAAAATTCAAAAGTAACACTTAATCATGCAAGGAAACATCACTTGGTTTATTTTGATCCCAGATATAAAACCATAATCCAATTAACCTCCAAAATTTCCTGCAAAACTCCATATCAATTGCATATCACAAGAGATTTTTCATTAAGGGTAATGACAATGCACATAATTTAAAAGGATATTTTTGTCAACAAACACACATTTGTTATAAATAAATAACTTAACTAATTTTTTTAACATTCGTAAATTAGTTATTAGTTCTTATATTAAGGATTGGAAGGATTAATTAACTAATTTTTTTCAGCTTACAATTATATATTGCCAAAAATAATATTGAAGCATGGAAAAATCAACAAATAACAAAATTGAAATGGAATGTGAAATAAAGCCACACTTAGTTGCATTAGAGATTGTTGAAATATTTACACGGGAGAATTACCCAGAGGTCCCAAGGAAGGGAATGTGTTACAAAATGGTTTTAAGAAGTTGTTAATGACAAGTCGAGAAGCACAATTTACAAGTGAAGCAGCTACCTTTCACAACCTCTTGGGACTATTTTATAACACATTCCCTTACTTGGGACCTCTGGGTAATTCTCCCTATTTACACTTACTATTAGTATTCAGTACGGATCATGAGCCTTTATTGAGTTCCTTTTGGGCCCAATAATTTTGATATTATTTGATTGGTTGAGGCTTGAGGACATTTTTTGTTGGATGTCTATTTCTATTTAACGATTTCATTTAATTTGATTCATTTGAGCTATTTTGTTTAACCTATTCACTTAGTTTTATTCTTTGTAATGAATTTTCTTGTCACCACTTTGCTAATGATCTATACACTAATTTTATTAATATCTTCAAATTAGTTATCTGGTTTTTATATTTTAATATGAGAGAGTGAGTACAATTTGCTGTATTCACAAATATGTGTGTGTGTGGCCTATGACTTGTCTCTTTCCCATTACCTTCCATAAGCTATTAACACACTTAAACCATTCTAACAATGACAACTCCTTAATTCTATGCAACAAGCCTTGTGAGTTTTGTGAGATAATGGATTTGGAATTCAGATTCATTAAGAGGGAAATTCAATTAAAAAATGTAATAAGAAATACACATCTATTCATATTCATAAGTTTCTACTATGTTTCACATAAAACAGTAAAAATATTAAATTGCATTAATTCTACTTTTTACCTCAAAAGTTATTTTGGGCAAAAACTATCCTAAACATATATCAAAATGCTTCAACTGACATTTTTCTTATTTAACACAAGTTCAACTCTCTAAAATGTTGATTCAAACATGCTCAAACACATCAACCAACTGCTATGTACAAGATCCATGCACAAGTATATATGTGTACGGTACATTACAAAAAACAAATTGAATTTCAATGGCACGGTATTGAAAGACTCTTGTCACCACAAAAAAATCGCTATCATAGCAACTATTGCTGCAAGTATTATTGGTGACAAAAATAAGTCGCCGTTGAAAGTACTTTTACCTTCACCAGCAAAAAGTCACTCTTAAAGTATACCTTTAGTGGTGACATATGATGTCACGACAGAAACTATAATTTCAGCGGCGACAACCTCTTAATTATTCAAAAGATAATTACATCGATGACCATCACATCGCTCGTTGGTTGGCACTACCTCATTGACAATTGCCACATCACCACAAGTCCCTACACATTATGTGTAGCCATGTATATGCCATCTCAACTGCACCACATATCACCACCTCGCTATACCACACGACACCTACCAAATAATACAGAACAATACAAACACACACAAACCTTCAGCAGTGGCGACTTTCTGAAAGCCATTTTTTTTGTAGCGTTGATTTTGATTACTTGTGTATGATCATATATAGACTTGGTGCTTTGTTGTTAGCTTGCTTTATTAGGATTACCTTGAACCGTAGTGCTAGTGTGAGTGATTTGGCTTGGTAAAATTACGTATACATTATTCTTTGATCATGTTGCCATTTATGTAAATAAAGGGATCTAAAACTATGGATGTTAGATATCGCCATTTTAGCAATCCATGTGATTAAACGTGAGTAATTACAAAATGTTGTCCTTTTCATTTGATTTGTGCTTATTACTTGGTTTGAATATAATTACTTAAAATGAATTGGCCGGTTTAGTTGATTAGGATATATATATATATATATAGTAATATATATTCCATTAAAAAATTGAGTTGGATCAATTTTGGACAAATTTAAAGTAAATGCAATCAAACAGTTGGAAATAAATTTAAAACTTTTAAAGATGGCATAAATTAAACATGGGACTATAGAAATTGGATAGCATATAGTTATGTTCTCAATCCGAAGATAAATGTTGATCTTATGGTTAGGGAAAAAAAAGAATAGAAGTGGATGGGAGGAGAAAAGAAGAAAGTAATATATATATATATATATATTAAATTCACTTTGCTTTTTCTTTATTTTAATTTAATCTCTTGTCTTAGTTGTGTGATCCATTTAATTATTATGTTGAAAGGGTAGTGATCTAATAGATCACTTCACAACATGGTCAATTATTAAATGATTAAGATAATGTTGTATAATACATGATATTTCTTTTCTAAACAATTTCTTAGTTTGTTACCACATCCTTTATTATTGACTGATATGACATTTAAAGAGAAGCTAAAACAACTTTAGTAAGTTGGATCCTACTTATAAAATTTTTCATGATTGCGACAAAGACTAACACCAACTTTTGATAGCAATTTTTCATTAACTTAAAGCACCACAACTCTTTTAAGGTCATATAGCTAGGCCTATTTTCCTTTTATTTTTCCTTAGTAAATCAATTTTCTTTAAAAGAAAAAAAGAGTTCGGCATCCATCAAGTGTTCTATCAAGTTTTTGACCGTACCAAGCTGGGACATAATTATATAATATTATGTAGTAAAACTTTACCTTTCTCTTCAAAACCAATCATTTTCGCCAAAGATATTATTAATTAACCACTCCCTATTATATGTAAGAGATAGTCCTTAATTCATTTTATTTTCTAAATTATTATTTTTTGTCCAATTACACATACATATATTAAGAATTTTTCATCAAATGGGAGGTTTCAATGCAAATGATTTAAAAATATATTATAACAAAATCGATCCATCTTTTACAAATGACTGATTAAATTAATTTTTTAATACGTATAAAGTGGTTATTTAGTTTTTACATTGAACACCAAAGAGAGTAGAAAGGAAAACAGAAAAACTAAACAGATTGAGGGGCAATGAAATTTATACGTTCATATAATATAAAATCATCCAATAATGTTGGGAAAATCAAACAAAAAGAATTTTTGAAATTAAAATTAATTTCAATAAACTTATAAATAAATTATTAAATTATTATTAACATTTCTTAAAATTAATGGTCATGCTCATCTGATCTAAATATGACCAATTTTTTTTTAATTATAAAGTTTTTTCTTTTAGAGAAGTCCTCGTAATGATACCAATGTTATGATGAAACGCCAATTGTAAGTCATTTTTATGATTCTGATGAGAAATTTTCGCCCTTTATGAATAAATATACTTCCTTAGGAACAAAATAGATTATTAACTAATAATAACGAGTGAGTAGTGGGTATTAGAAAGAAAAAAAAATGTTCTTTCATGAGAGCCACAGTATCGTTCCACTATATATATCACTGCGTGTTGGAACTCTTTTCTATTTCAGTTCTGTTACTATTACCAAAAAAATAATAGGAATTAAACCTGGTAGATTGTTTTAAGGGTCCGTTTGGGAAAGCAGTGGAGAATTGCTTTTATGCAAGCTGAAGTAAGTATGTAAAAGGAGTTTTGTCTCAACTTGTGTGTAACGTGGAAAAAAATAAAAAAAAGCTTAACTAAACCACCTCATAAGTCATAGAAGCATAACTTGGCGTAATTCCGCAAAAGCTAAAATAAAACAAAAGTGAAAGAACAATATTTAATTTGGAGAAAAACCATAAACAGTTGATTCACATAGTAGTCAAACCTAACTAATGATTGAGATTACTAGTAATATCACTGCTTATCTTGAGTTTTTAGGCTTGTGGATTTAAAAAGGAAAAAAAATCATATTTCAAGAGCCTAATTGAAGCTAAACATAACTCAAATTTAGATTAATTAGATTGCACAAGCCAGATTTTTTGGTTGATTTATTATCATGAAAGAAAAGGTGGAAATAACTCTATTTTCATCTAACTTCACTCACATAATCACGCTTCCCTAATAGGAATATCCTCAAATAATTTTTCCACTCACATCTTACCTCATCTTTGCCTTAATAATGCGAATGTCAAATATATTATATATACGTGTGGCTACTGGCTAGCTTCTATATATATATATATATATATGTATGTGTATGTGCATGTGCATGTATGTGTGTGTGTGTGTGTGTGTGTGTATAAATATTACACACACTTCATCTATCAGAGAATGTTCCACGGACTTTATAAATTTGCAGATTCTGCTAAGCAATATATCTTGATGACGCCATCATAGTATCCATCATAGCTATGCATAAAAAATTTCGTCTTGCAACATATTTTCCATATATACACCAAAAGACAAAATATACTGATTCGAACTTTTTTATTTGTCCAAATATTGAAAACAAAACTATAAATCGGTAGACAAATTTAGGTTATTGAGTTGTTGGTTGATTATTAGTTGAGTACCGACCGGTTTAATTAGTCCGATTTTTACAGCAAAAATAGAAAATCTGTGGTTTTATGATGGAACTAGAAATTTCAGATTGAACACTAGAGATAATTATATAAATCTTCAGCAAATTAAATTGCAGAACCATTTAGCTACTAAATCTTGGTACTCGATATAAAATGTTAATGGCTTCGAAATCCATATTGTAGTGTTCAAAAGTTAAAGGTTGATACAATGTTTGGTCTTTATATAATTTACTCTTATTTTGGTTTTTCTCTTTATAGTTTTAAATCATAGGTTTCAATCTCTCAAATAACAGAATGATTCATGTTTTTATTATAATGTAAGGATATACATTTTAGACAAAAAAAAACTTGAGGGATCAAAACCTAGAGTTTGAAACTATAAGAACTAAACGAAAATAAGGGTTAATCATATTGATCAAACATTATATTAAACTAAAATTTAACAAAGAAGTGGCTAAGACGTATAGTCTAATGATAGAAAACTTTCTTATAATTTGTAAATGAGAGATTATGATTATAATTTTATGTTGCCAGTGCCTTCTCCTGATCTAAAGTTAAAATAAAAAAGTGAAGGGGTTGATTATATATATATATAAGTGATAGGAGGGCATATTGAGAAGAGTCAAATATGTAATGTTACATGACAACTAGAAAATCAAAGGCATATCTATAATGAGGACCACAAAAGAGTATAAGTGGTAGCATCACATGCCTCTTGCTTCTTCCATCCAAGTCCAATGCACAACAAAATGCTAAAGCTAATAAACGTAATATCATCATACGCATATACTTGTAAAAAAAAAAATTATGTTACCCTATTTTTGCTGATTATACATAGCGTATGATGTTATAATCAAGGAGAGACAGAGATAAGTAATAAACAGAAGGGGTGGGTAAGTCCTATTAGTTAAATATGTTAATCCAGCCAATGCCCTTGTGATGTACCTGCATGGCCAGAAGTCACTCATATGTAAGTGGAGGTGGAAGGTAACAGGTTCATAATATCAGATCGTTGATACTTCTTGCTTTCCAGTAATTTTAAAAGTAAAAAAGATGTTAGCTGAGCCACTTCGATATGTTGATAATTTTTCCTTGCAACATTGTTTTGCTTTAATTAACATGGAACTAGAGCTATATGTTTTGGGTAAATAAGTGAAAAGTTAGTATTTAAAAGTTTTATTGGTCATAAAGTATCTTATGTGTTTTTATATATAGGAAGTACCAATATTATGTGGAATTTTATATACAGAAAGTAATAGTAGTCCGATTTAGATTCTTTTGACCAGTAAAATCTTTAAACAGATTTTTTACTGATTTTCCCATATGTTTTCCAGCAGAAAGGGGAAAATAATTTTTTTCCAAAAAAAATACGTTGTGTTATATGTGAAAAAAGAAGTATATGTAATACAGTGAGTGAAATGTTCAAGCTGGAGCCTTGAAGAAGCTGTAGATCAAAGTCTCTTTTAAGGGTTTGTTTGGAGAGAATAGAAGTCGACACAATTTTTTTTTGGTAACCTTTTGGTTGGATGTTTTAAACAATTGGGTATGTGGGAAATTCTACATCACATGTTTTCCTTTCGGTTCAAGTTTTATTCCCCCCCCCCCAAATGTCGTGTTCTTAATAATAATTAATTAAAATCAACGCCATTTTGTTTCTTAAAGTTGATAACTGTATTACCATCAAATAACTGTATTCACTGTCATTTTGACATTTCAGTAGTACTTTTTAAAAGAGATTATAAAATCTGAATTGTTAAAATGTGTATCAAACGATTAAAAAAAGAATATAAGGGAAGAGTGGAGACCCCTCTCCCATTTATACAGTTTAAACCCATTAGAGATGACTGATATAGATATATATAACATGAGGGACAGTGTATATATAGAAATGGCTATATCACATGGACTTAAAAATTAGAAATTAAGAAAGGTTTGTTATGTTCATATCTGTTCTTAATTAACAAAGGAGTAGTATTCACAGATTAATGTACTTGAATGTCGTAAATGAGTTTTATTGTTGTACACACATATGCTTACTGTCTCAACAAATGAAGGAAGTGAAAACTAGCATCTCTGCTTATCACTTTATTGTACCTTTATTATTTATCTTCATATTGCATAAAACTAGCTTTTGGCACAAATTAACTCCAAAAATATATAGGCATGATGCAGAACGGGGGAAGGGGAAGGGAAAGGGAGAAAGGAGAGGAGAAAGAGAGAGAATAGAGGATATGTAACAGTAAGAAGGAAGAAGAAACCAGGCAAATAAAGGGAGAAAAGAACTGAAATGAGAGAAAACTTAATATTATTTAAATAATCAAAATTACAGAGCAAAAGAGTTGAGGTGTTATTGATAGACCTCAACCTAACCCTACAAATTAATGACAAAACATTTTAAAAATTTAAAATTAAATTCAGATGATAAAAGATGACAATCAATTAGATACCCAAATAAATGAAAATCCTTATCAACCATTATTCCATATTTCATCACTAAGTACTCACTTCTTTGATTTTTGATATAATATCCAGTTTGTAGTTTGAAATATATCTTATATTAAAGATAAGAAGGAGTATTATTTTCAATCCAAAACAACTCCTACAAAGTTTTATAAATATAAAGACAAACTAGTGTGAGATGTGAAAATTTAATTTGTTGGAGATTAATTTAATTACTCCTAAAGATAGTAAAGATTTTTTATATGGATTAAGAAGGCTGAATTTCCACACAAAAGACATGTTTTTGCTTTATGGAGGCCAACAAGTACATAAAAATTATATATATATATATATATTATTTGAGTACCAAGATTTTATAGATTTGTGTTTTGCTTTTGAGTGGCCAACATATTTGTTGGCGAATAAATGTATATATATAAATTGCTTACAATAACTAAAATTATTATCAAGTTTTGAGAAATTCATACTTTCAGATTTTGACGCTATTACCAAAATAGATGGACAAGATTGCGAAACGAAAAATATTTCTGAACTACTTGCTAGCTAGGTTCTTTAGTAAAACATGACATATGAAACATGAAAAACAACATTTTTGAAAGAGCGTATATTATTCAATCATAAAAATGTTGTATCAGTTTGGGAAAGCGGTAGAAAAATATTTTGATGTAAGCCGATGTAAATATGTGGAGGAGATTATCTCATCTTACGAAAAATACTGTTGAACGTACTTTTGGGGAGTAAATAAGTTTTTCTACGCAAGCACATTTACTAATTGATTCCATTTTGACTAAAAAGAATTATTTGCAAGCCCCGAGGCATTTGGAGGGAGAAAAATATTTTGTCCGTTGAATTTAAGAAAATTGAAGATGTAGGGTTATATAATTTTAACAAGTTATAAAATAAAAAATAAAAAAATTTTTACCCCACTTCTTCTATTTTTTAAATCCAACTTAAATTTTTTTTCTTTCCACTAAATTTCCCTTCCCTTCGTACCAAATATGTCCCCAAAGTCTAGCAATTGCATGCTTTTACTAGTATTAGATATTTTGTGAGTGATTGAACCCTTGCACTGACTATGTTTTCACCATGAGAATATAACATTTCACAAGTAAGGAATACTCACAATCCATCAAACCCCATTCTCCTTATTATGAAGTAAGTTTTAGAGAACGGAGGTTCTTATTATAAATTACTAAGTAATTAATTAAGCTTTTTCAAGATGATCTCTATTTAAATTTTTATTAATTAACTTTAATGTATATAACTTATTGATATAGTTCATGATATTAAGTATTAGTATATTTTGATTTTTTCATTTTTAGATAAATATAATTATGATATAACCATTTTTCATTATTTTTGATAAATGAATTAAAAGTGTCTTATAATAATGACAACAATTGTATTTATTCTCTCATGTCCTTAATATAAGATTCAGCTGATGACTAGCTTTGGTTTTAAATATTATATCTCAATCCAAATTGTCTCGTAAGTTTACAATTTTTTATCAAATTCTCTTCATTGATTGTATTAATCTAGGTGGTTTTTATGTAAGGGCATTCATAATGAAAGATAATTCATTAGGAAAATCAACTCATATTTTATCAAAATGAAAGAGCAGCACCCAATTGTAAAACATGAATCAGTGTGAAACAAATGTGGAAACAAAAGCTTTCTTTGCTTAAAATGGAGCTGATTGCTTGATTATTTGCTTCGATTCGAGGAAAGGACCCCCACAATAGCTTTCTTTTTCTCTCTTGATTACACCTCTGACGCTCTGACCTTTGGAACCCCAATACAGGCGAAGGGCCTAATCTCTCTGTCCCAGCTTTCTTTGGTTGATGGTTTTTTCCTATGCATGATGCTGTTTGTATAGTATCTGTAATTGGATATTTGTAGTATCTGTAATTGGATGTTTGGCTGATGCATAATGCTGATGTTCTGCTTCCATGCTGTTTGAATGATGTTGTACTGTGTTTGATGCTGATGGTTTTTTTTTCGATGCATCGATACATGATGGTTTGTAGAATCTGTATTGTGTTTGATGCTGATGGTTTTCTTCATTGGCCTGCTGTAATAGGTATTTTTTATTAAATTTGTTCACTGTTTATACTTGGTGTTTAAAATTCCAGCAACAATTTTTTGGATTATTGCACTTATTTCAGTATGTGTTACAATAGTTATACATAATTTTATCATAGGGAATTCTAAGACCGATGAGGATTTTTTAAGAGCTGGAAATGAAAGTGGTATCGAAGACATTGATGATCTTAACACAGGCGATGCATCTTCATCAAATATAATATTATGTTCAACACATATGCAGCGTGTTCGTGATGCAATTAAAGATCAAATTGTAGAGACATTATGATCAAATTAATTATTTTATGTTATTTGTTAGTGAAACAATTGTATGATCCAATTATTTATGTGATATTAGTAGTTAGTTAAAAGAATTTTCATTTTTTCTTAATATTTAATTTACATATATTTTCATTTATTCCATTTTTTAATTTTTATTATTGTCTTTATCTTTAAAATTATCACAAATAGCTAAAATAATATATAAATATGTGGTATTTAATGAGATTAATGTCCTTTTAGTAATTTGTCATAAAAATTACTTCTCGAAAGTTTATACAAATGGTTTTTTCTTTTTTAAAAAAAGTCTTTTTTTCAACATTAATCCAAACATAAGTAACGTTATACTTTTTACTTATACTCAGAATTTCTTTTCTAAAATAACTTCTATCAAAAAGTTATTTCTTCCACCGTTAATCCAAACGGACCATTTAAGTAGGCTTACTGGTTGTCTCTTCTTGAAATGCATTTCCTTGACTTTGGGAGACATGTTTATATTTAATGTTATGATAACTTCCTTTTAACCACTATGTTTATTCTGCTTGCTGTTATTAACTAACTTATACTGTGGATATATGGGATAGGGAGTATTTTGTAAAGACTGTGATTGTGCGTTCGAAGTTTCCACGGTGACACTTATTTGATTTTAATAAATATGCCACATAATCCATTTTCCAAAAATCATACAGCATTTATTAATTCTTTGTAATAAATTCAACTTTATTTGTTTTATTTTTAAGGTTGATATAAAAAAGATACAAAAGGATGGCTCCAAAAAGGCAAACTGAGTTCTTACAAGGCATTATGTTTACCATAAATAGTTAATTTCTCGTAATATCACGAATCAATGTTCGAATTTTTATCGGAGGCAGTAACCACATTTGATTTTTAACAATTTCAGTAGGGTGATATTTATGTTTGGGAAGAAAAAAAAAAGTATCCACTAAATGGTTGTGACTATAGGACAGGGAAAGGCTTGGGTGTGTTTGAAAATTCTGTTACGAGAAAGAAATTTATAGATTCCGAGGTATTTTGGGATTTCAAGATGGTTTTACGGATTTCAATATAGTTTTTATGAATTTTCAATTTTGAGATATTTTTACAGATTTTGAGATGATTTTGTCTTGACTTGCTGTACCATTGGGGAAACGGTATTCTAAACAAGCACGTAATGATGATGCAAAGATAATCAAGCCTCAATGAAATGGGCCTAGCCCAATGTGGGATAGCCTTATAATGCATTTAAATTTCTTAATAATAAATTCAAGTTCTTTCATAAATTATAATTTTCAATTTGAAACATTAGATGGATAGTGTTTATTTTAATATACCAGCCACCACTATGTTTTAACTAATAGAATCTCCGGTCCATCTCTGGTCAAAACTTAATTGTTTGTTCAACTAAAAATTAATTTTATACATATAAATTCAAAATTTTTTTTAATATATTAAAAATTATTAATTTTTATTGTTTCATGAAATTATATAATTTAAAATTTTCAATATATTGAATATTATTATTTAATTTTCTTTTAAATTGTTAAAGAATATTTTACACAGATATTTTTGGTGAACATATAACTGTAAACTATGTAAGTTGTAAGTTTATAAGATTCTATGGATCGTTCAAATTTATAATTTAAAATTTGAATTATTTACTACAAAAATTTTTAAAAACATTTAATGACCCATATATTTGTTTAAATAATAATAAAATTCGCAATCAACTCTTTTATGTCTAACTCACTTAACTAAATCACCTAAA
>JANTPZ010090702.1:0-20732 GCA_025593235.1 Vachellia pachyceras | reverse complement strand
AGGGAGAAGCTTTACAAAGGTAGCAAGACTACTAAACCAAACTTATGCTTTATGAACTTGGTTGTGAATGGTGCATGATTTTTGTGATGAATGAAGTGAATGATATGAGTATGAAATGTGATTTTGATTGCTATGGCCATATGCATATAAAAATGTAGTTTGAACATATCACATGTCACATGCTCATATACTTGTTAAAAGGTTGTTACATGCATATTCACAATACTTTTGTTTAGCTAATTTTGCTATTAGGATTTCAAAATATCATTATTCCACAACTAACCATGTAGATGCAAGCTCAAGCAATGGTAAGGAAAAGGTTAATGATGCTTGAAGATGATGTTTTGCTTGCATGTTTTTGGTGTAAATGGTTAAGATGCATACTTTCTTGAAGTTGTTGTCACGTTTGTAATCTAAACCTCTACTAAGGTATCATGTGGATGAGTGATGAAGTATGCATGAAAATGAGCTAAAAGTAACCAAGAATGGTAAAGGAATAATCATGCATGTTAGAGGTAGGTTAATGGACCAAAAAGAGGTCTTAGTGAATTTTTAAGAAAATTGGTTTTCAAAGCTAAAGGGGTTCCAAAGGCCCTGAAAAATGAATCTGTTTCAAGTGACAGTTAAAAATAGAAAAGCGAGCTCCAAATGGGCTGAAATTTTTCAGTCAGAAACTACACATCCTAGGCTTTAAAATGATATAAATTTTACGAAATTTGGATGTGTATTTTGACAGATATGATTTTCCAAAGTCTGAGATAAAATCTGAAAAACTGGAGTGAACCATTTCGGACAGTATGTGGTTTTGAATAAACTGTATCAAATGGGCAAGAATTGGAACCAATGAGTATTTTTCCCCTATAGTTCACTCAAGAAAAAATTTAGAAATTAGAATCACTCAGTTTTGAATTTTCTAGAATTAATTATGATTTTTTAAAGTTGGGTCAGAAACCTGGAAAAATACCGATGAATAGTGCCAGCGTTTTTATTGAAACGTTTTTGAAAATTTAGTTCTCAATTTTGGGTCAAAACTTGATATCCAAAGCCCAAGAGTGATTCATAAGTTATCTAAAATAAGAAAATAGGGGGAAATAGGAGGTGTCACAGTTGGTGATATCAGAGCATAGGTTTTAGGAAACTAATGTTCGTTATGGGCCCACAGTAATACTAAATTGTACGGTATAGTTGCATTATTATGTGAAGTAGATTGATAAATGCATTGCTTTCCTTATGATTTGAGTGGGATAAATTATTTATTTATATTTCTGATGGATGTATGCAAATAGATGAATACGAATAGTAAAAGCTATGAGGTTACGCAACCCCTAATCGCAAATCCTGAGAACGAAACTTACGATGCGTTTACGCCCGAAGTCAGCATGCATTCAGAGTCATCGGTCAACCAACATGCAATCTCCGATGATGGTCTGGAAGACTTTATCGAAATGGACAATTTAGGTCCGGAGATAGAAATGCTATTCTCTGAAGACGATGATCAGGGCTCAGAGATAGAGTCGCCCTCGACAGAAGAAAAGGATCCGGAAATCGAGATATTTTTCTCCGAAGAGGATGATGAAAGTATTCCAGAGAAGGAACCATCGGACAGGTGGTCTACGGCTATGGAGTCGGATCAGGGCTCGAATGTAGCAATGAAAACCGAGACAGAATCCGAGGCGGCGGTAGTACCTGATATTGATAATGAGTACGATCTAGCCAGGGAGATATATTTGCGCAGCATTTTACGAGCTTATGCTAGGGAGCTGCGGGAGCGCTTGTCCCCAGCAGGATGCAGTTACTACCTGGTGTGGACAGATAAGGCTAAAGAAGCCTATGATCTCGAGCAAAGGTTCCCAAACTCAGCAACAATCGAGGAGTGGATAAACGCAGTAATGGCCACTATCCCACACCCAGCACTTCAAAGAGAGGCAGAACGCCGTATTCTCTTTCACCCTATTCCCAGTTTCGCTATTTTCCTTAACAAGCTTGAGGACCTTGTTTTGGAAATGTTTCCAGAGGATTAAATGACGAGATGTCATAGATATTTTGGTATGCCATGGAAAAGTTAGAATTTCCATAGGCAAAGTGAAACTTTTTGTAAAAAGAAACTTTTTGTAAATAATGATAGGATGAAAAGTATAACAACTGATGCAAGATGTAAGAAATGTATCAATGAATATATATATATATGAAATGCTATTTTGAGAAGTAGCATAGAGAGCATGGATTTAAGTTATGATGTTAATTCCGTTGTTCATTCTTTAAATGCTAAAATGGTGCGAACCCGTGGGAATCAAAATATAGGAGGACCAAGAGGTCGTCCTAGACGAGAAGATCCTATACAAGAGGTATTAAGGAGAACCCAGAATGTAGAGCAACAGAGGGATCCACCTATACCGAATGACCCTATGCAAGAAATCCTGAGAAGGCTAAATGAACAACAGCAATTTATGTAACAGCTAAGGGCAGACCAAGCTCGACAAGAACAGGAAAGAGTAGCCGAAAGAGAAGCTACTATTCAGGCAGCAATTGCAGCCGCACTAGCCGAAAGAGTAGTCGAATTACGAATTTTGAGAATAATTTACGAAATTTGAGAAGAATTTACGGATTTCAAGATGTTTTTTACAAATTTTGAGATTTTTTACAAAATTTGAGATGCTTTTTATCTTGCCTTGCGTGCATCCACACAAATATATAAGGGAGAAATAGAGCAAAGGATCTTAAATAAATAGTATTTATGTGAAGGATTAGAAAAGTTGTAATTATTTAAAATGATTAAAAATAAAAATATAAAACTAAAAATATTAAATTGTCTCTAACAACAACTTCTATTTTCCTCCTACATTTTCTCTCACAATATATTTTAAAATAATACAAAATATTAAATTTTACTCAATTAAACATAATTTTTCTAATTTTACTGGAAAAAATTACACTTCGTTCTATTTTTCAAAATTATATATTTTTTAAAACGTAACACAAACTTTAATTAAAAATTAAAATTATATAAATATTAAAAAACATAATATATTTTCTAATTTATTATATTCGTTTAATAAAAGTCATATAAGGTAGAAAGTAAAAATAAAATTATCTCAATTTAAAATAATTTAAAGAAAGTTTATATAATTTATTTTTAATTTAGAAGTAATTTATGAGTTAAAAAATGCATGTAATGTTGAATAAAAATATCTAGATAATCTATCATATTATGAAAAGATATAAAATGAATTTATTTTTATTTTTATAAAATATTTCAAGTCATATTAGTGTCGATAATATAAATTAAACAGCTTGATGTTATATTGATTGGTTAAGTGATATATTGATAATATGACTATAAAACTTGTTGAAAAATAGAAATTAAGATTTCGTTTGGTTTCAATTTTTTGAAACCTAGGTTTCAAACCTAGGTTTTCTCTTTCATACTCTTTTTTTACTACTTTTTTCTCTTTTCTCTTTCTTACTTTTTCTCTCTTTCTCTTTCTTACTTTCCTCTTTCCTACCCACTCTTTCTTACTTTTTTGCCTCGGAATCCGTAAAAGCTATAACTTCCCAAATATAAATCACTTTTCAAAACCTAGGTTTTACTTCGGAATCTGTGAAACCTAGGTTTCAAACCTAACTCCCAAATAAGAAAAGCTACAATCATGTCATATATGATTTATAAGTAATTTTAATTTTAGTTATTTCTTAATTTTAAATGTAGTAAATAATGTAGCAGGTTTAATTATAGAAAAATTAATAATTTTAAATTTGTATTTTGAACTTTGATTCTTCTAAGTAATTACCATTTTTATGGTCCGTTATAATGAATTTTTATCCTTTATTTTAATTTTCCCAATATAAAATGGAGTCATGATGGAAATAATTGGAATTTTTTTGGATAAAACAGAAAATTAGTGAAGGTGTAATATCAAGTTGTGTTAAAATTACACACACATACACATATTCAAAATTTGCAAATACTTCTGTAAAAATAAATATAAAATCATATAGAGTTCGAGGGCACAGGTGGTGGTTTGAAAGTGTGTGTATAATCACATGCATACATAACTTAAGGTTTATTTGGTATATAATTATAATTTTGGAATTCTTTATGATCAGCTTTGTCGTAGCGGCAATCAAATAAAAAAATTAAGTTAAATGGAATATAGTAGCACTAATCTAGGTCGATCTCTATGCAAAGCCTATATGTAATTCCTAAGTAAATTAATATAAATAACAAATTATCCAAGAATTATCAAATGTGATTTTATTATATAATTAAACTAAATAAATGCACTTAAATCCATTAAAATAGATATCCTAGGTAATTGAATCCACTAATCTTCCTTGTCCAATTTTAATACTAAAGTTTTCTTTTAACTAAGCACAATGACTCGCAATAACCCTTATTAATTAATATTCCTAACTTTTTAATTTAATCTAAAACTAGACTCAATTAATTAATTAAGAATATCTCAGTATTTACCTCATGTTAGATTTATAAAAGATCCTCTTTACGTCCAATTAATTCTTAGAAATCTAGTAAATCAATTGATTTCAAGAGAATAAAAGAAAGCAATTGAATAACAAAAGTGTTATAATTCAATCACAATCCTAAGTAACAATCTAACACAAGTATCACAATCCATATTACAACAACCGGTCATAATCATTTTCCATATATATATATATATATATTATAAACTCTAACAACCTAGAATTACAATCCACATGTATAGATATAGAGATTGGAAATTGAAATTAAAATGAAAGAACTTCTCTAATTGCTGAAGGACTCAGGTTAACTTCTTCACCACTATTGAACGGATGAATTTAGCCGTTTATGATTGGGAGATTAAGTCCCCTAGAGTGTGGAACCTTGTGGCTGGCGGCTTGAATCTCTTTCTCCAGGCGGCGTGTTGGTGGTCGCGCAATCTTGAATGAACAAATGAAGCACTTCACGCCGGCCCCCCAAACTGTGCGAATGGGGTCTTTTTTAAAATGAATTGGATGATACGTGCATGAGCCACAATTAATCCCCCAGGCGTGATTACGAAGATGCACTTTTGAAAAATAATAAAATTGAAATAATAATATAATATAATATATGGAAAAATAAATAAAATAATATAAAATAAATGGATTTATGAGTTTGGTTCTTGATTTGATGAATCTATAAGATAATGCATCATTTGATAGATTTGCTATTTTAAACTTAGAATCTTAGATTTTCTAATTTTAACTCAGAATAATAGATTTACTAATTTGAATTCAGAATCTTTTTAAATTATATCGTCAACTCTCCAAATTTATCAAAATATACATCAAATATTAAAATTAGAGAGTTATCAGACTTCAACTGCTTTTTATTTTTAAATTTATCTATTGATCTTAATTTCTTCTAATAATATATTTAATTGACTTTAATTTCATATGATAATTGTTAATCATAATTAATGTAATTAAACTCAATAAAAATCCAATAATAACATTAAAATCATCTAAAATGCTATAAATCCAATTAATAAAATATGATTATTTCACCTTACCTTTTTAGTTTTTCTTTATAACAAGATTAAGCAAAAATTAAGTTTGACTAAAATAAAATTTATTTCAATATGTTCCCAAGAAAAAAGCAGAAGAGGAAAAATCATTATGTTGTTATAAAAAATGTAATTATCAAAAAGTTGTGACTAGAATGGACTTGTTGTAATTTCCTATACTAAATATGTCATTACATGCTACTCTATTATAAGATTTTTTTGGTGTTTACCTTTCTCTTTTGATACCTCTAATGATTTTTCTAAGAAAATAAAGTAAAAACCATTTTGCATATACTAATACTTTTCTTCCATTTTTAATTAGTACTTGTGTGCCTCGAACCCTTAAATCCTTTAATTTAATCGGTTCACACTGTTAACCTATATAACTTTGCACTGGTAACACCGTTAGTCCAAGTTAACATTGCCAATACAGTCAAGCTCAAAGATTTAGGTAAGATAAAAACATGTGGGTATAAAATTTAAAATTAAGAAAATAGATAGATGCAAGATTTTTATTAATTAATTAGAGTGAAGCTGATGAATGGTGTAGGTTGTGGAATGTATTGTCTGTCCATTTATGGTGATATCTATGTTACCATACTTTGCCGTACAGATGGCCAGGTCTCCATTTACACCAACACCTCTGATCTTCTGATCTTTTTGTACCCTCGTACTCCTCGAGTTGTTTATTATTCACAGTCACACACGGACACACAACCCTAGGTTTATTCTGAACAATTATATAATAATTTTCCGACTTGTTCCTTCCTTTTCCTTTTTTTTCTTCCTTCCATGCGACAATTTGTTTTTTTAGTATTTTTTATAGCATCAAACACCAAACTCAGTTGACAGGGGTTGTATCAACGGTTTAATTAGAGGTTTTGACTTAGGGCTATACGTAGTGACAGAGCCCTAATCGATTCCATCCATATTAATCTAAAACTTTGATAAATCATCCAAGTTAAAAGATGCCGAATGCTCCACTACCTTACAAAAAAATACTAAAACAAGTGTATAATCTATATACACATGTAATAATTATTTCATATTTGATTCCAGCATTACCGATATATTATCTTATTATTTAGTAAGAAAACTATGGCCATTCTAGACTTGTATCAAAAGATGTTTCTGATTTCATCTCGTCCATGTCGCTACAACTTTTTTATATGGTCATCGGATGTGGTACATTTGGGAGTATTTATGCAAATAATCAACTTTCTTTAATTATATAGCTTCAAATTTTGAGGGAAAAACAGTTTGTTTTTCAGTTTTCAAAGATACTGCTTGCTTTAAATTTTTTTTGGGGTAAAAAAGTGTAGGAGACAAGTTGTATTTGATTGTGTGAATATGATTTTCAAACGATCACACAAACTGATGTATTACTACATTTAAGAACAGACATTTCAAGTTGTTACAAATGTTCATATCATTCATATTTAGTATGTTATCATTTGAGATAATTTTTAGAATATACAATTTTAATACTCATTTAGTGTTTTCAATAAATTGATTCATTAATTGTGTATTCCCATTACCCATTTTTAAGTAGTCTATTTTTTAAAAAAAAAATCTTAATGTTTAGGACTGGATACATGCATTTCCTTGGTAGTTTCTCATATGTTAAGGTTCATGAAAATATTATTTGTTAGAACTTCTAGTTATAAATAAGAAACATATTTTCTATCATGATTTGAAATGTCCATTAGATCATCCACATTAGATCTAAACAGTTTGTTATTTAGCTAGTTGACACAATTGGCATGAAGAAAGGAGGAGGGAAAGCAAATTTGAACTAAAATACAACATGCACACACATTTGCATTGCTCTTATTTATGTGTAATGAATCCAACACCACACTTGCAAATTAAGCATGTTTACTAGCTATGAAATAATGAATGGGAAAAAGAGGATCTGGCTCCATGCCATGTTGTCTCTGTCTCACATCCTTTTTAATATATCCCTCCAATACTAAGTGTAGGATCATACCTACATTTAGGACCGGAAGAATATTTATTTAATTCAACCAAGACAATCTGCAATAGATAGAAAACATCAAGGTTAGTTAGATTGCTACAAGATGCCATAAATGATAAATCTACTTTCTTTGTGAGTGTACAAACATGTATATATTCACACTATTTTCTGCTCCTCTGTGTGTTTGTTTTGCCTACATTCACATGTATTGAAGCACATAAAATAAGATGTTTACTTCTTTTGTCATCAATAAACTATTGAAGATCTGAGCATTGAAATCTACTTTTTTTTTTTTTGTTGAAAGAGATGAGAACCCTTTGTTGTGCTCTGAGCCTCGAAAGAGAGTAATCTCAAAGTGGCTTAACTTGGGATACACTTGATAAAATCAAATCCACTTCTTGTTTTAAGATGTTGAGCATATTTTTCTAAAACCAAGTCAACATGTATTATCCAAAGTCCACGAGTACCATAACAAAAATATCACGAGAAATTAGCAAATTCTTGCATTTCTATTATTAAAGATCACGAGTGAACAATAACACAATTAGACACACACGTACATACACTGACCCCAATCTGAGAGAGGTGTCTGAATCATCATCGGCATTTGTAGGATCAGATGTGCTGCCATTATTGGCTGACTCAGTTGAATGACGACCTTGTTCTTGTGAAACTTTATTCACCTAAAGACAAATTTCCCATCTTCAGATTCTTCTCACCATCTGAAACAATCAATGTTAACTGGACCAACCGGCGGGTTCAACCAGTGAGCCTCATCCCTTGGTCCACTCCTAAATTCTTCCAGAACCAGACAAAACCAATCAAATAAGCTAAAGACTGGCCAAACATAAATTCTTTTCTAAATTTCCATATATTTATAATTTATATGTCAACACGCGCGCGCAGATATAAGCTAGTAGAAATTGCAATATTCATAAGAATCCTTGATCAGAAGCATCCAATTGGCTCAGGATATATGCAAATACTCAAGACCCAAACTACTTTAGATTATATATATTCTAAAGTATTTATGTATATCATTAGATTGTATATTAGTTTATAAATTAGGCAAATCAGTGTGAAAAAATTGATAATTATATCAGTTTATTTAGCTTAATTAATCTCTCTAAAAAAGTCAACTGAGGTGTATGTTTAAGGACCAGAGGTAGTATCTTTTAAAGGCCAAAATCTACTAGATATTTTCTCAATTACATGCATATCAAATTATCTTAATTAGTCTCATCCCTTATTAACAACCTTCTAGATTTATGGTCCAATAATAATAACATAGGAGGAGATTTCAGATATGTTCTAAATATAATTACTTCTCCTATACTCTTTATGTTCATTTTCTTTTCAAATATTAAGTGATGAAACCAAAGTATGAGCCCTCAGCAACTAGATTTGAAAAAGGTACAGCATCATCACCTGTCTCTTGAACGCATTGATCTCTTTCATCAACATTTCATCCTGTAAAACACCATGATATGTGAAGGTCAGCAGCATTATTTTCTATGAAGTATCTTCAAATGTGAAAACCTTGGGATGCAAGCTTTAATCCAAACAAGAAATTTCAAAAATTCCAAATGATACAGCTTACAAAAAAGATTAGGGTTATTACTTATTATATCAAAGGAAAAATTACTAAAATAAACTTCAAAGCGCTTCCTTGCTTTTCAAAATTGATCATTAAAAGTGGGTCCACGTAAGTTCTCTATTTCACCCTTTACGCTATTACTTCATAAGTTCATATGTTATTTAATTTCAAACTCTTCCATAATTGACAGGACACAAGCTTCTGATCAACATGTCCTTTGAAGCAGGATAATGGATATACCAACGTAAAGATGAAATAGAAGAACCTGTTTTATTTTTAGAGTCAGGGAGTTAATTTAGAGACCTATTTTTTTCCTTTTGAAAGTACAGGAAAACTATTTTCCAGTTCACTTAAAATTTGAGGAATTCTTTGCTGCTTTTGCCTTGGGATATATATACAAATAAGCATGCAGTATAAGCCCATGGATCCCTTCATCATGCTTCAATATTTTTCTTTTCATATTATGCATAGATTTTCCAAGAGATTTCCGTTAGTTCATTATCATTGAATTTCAGGTTAAGCATAGTGAAACACATAACTTTATTTATATACATCTATAACCGTTTCGTTAGTCAAACTCTAAGCATCTTTTGTTTACTATGTACTTTTTGATATCGCTCATTTGGCTAATAATATTGTCACCAAGAGAATTAATACATCCTTAAGATCGTTCAATATATTATAAAAATGGCAATGAATTATCAGGCTAGTCCAAGCACAATCCTGTTATAACTTTGAGCTATCCTACAGGTGGAGATGAGCTATGAGCTATGAATCCAAATATTTCATCAATATTGCTACTCCTTTTTAAACTAAATTATTATATTACATTGGAAAAGGGGAAAAATCTAGGTAATTAAACAAATGATCAAGAAAGCAGAAGAGGGATAGGTTTTTTAATAAAGAATGTATCTATAAAAAGAAAATTAGGAAAACATTTCTGATTAGAGAAGTCCTTCTAATTGTTTTGAAATTGTGCCTGTTCAAGTCGTTTGAGACTCGTGACTTTTTTTTTATCAGAACATTTCATTGAATCAAACCCCATATGAACTCAGACAAGCAAGAAGCATGAGCTGAGAATTTTTTTAGTCGTCTCTAGCATTTGTTTTTGTTAATTTTCGTTCTTAAATTGATGAAAATTTTAGGGGGGGTTCATTTTTTTATTGGCAATAGTCTTCAACCAAGCCTAATCATCTGTATAACCTTACAAATGGCAAAGTGATGTATTCAGTGAATATGCAGGCTTTTTGGGAAAGGAAGATTAACAATTAAGGCTTTGACAATAACAGACAAGTAACAATACCACCCTTGGCAAATTCAGATTCTTTCTCATTTTTCCTACATAGTGAAGGAAGTGCCGCAAGATCAACAAGTTCTTTAACATCAAGATCTTCCAATGGGTAGAGTTGTTAGAGCCCAACCCATTTAAACCATTTCTAACTAGGGATAAGGCTTTAAAATTAGGCCCCAATATGAGTAAATAGGCTAAAGTGTTGGGCATAATAGGGCGGAAAAATAAAATGGTCAGCCCCTTAAATATATATTTTATGTTTTTAAACTCCTAAAGAAAGTAAGAGAACAATCATTCTCAAGAATTGCAAGAACATTCTAAAACTAAAGATTTCAAGATTACGGAATTTCATTCAATTTAAATCAATTGTGATTTAACTAATTGCATTTTGCAACAAGGGATCAAATGCATCCCATAATTTCCTATTTTCTATTCTTCATTCAATTTAAAATTTTCTTGGTGAGTGGGAATGACCTAAATCAAAGTACCGCTGTTTTGTGTCTACAATATATGTGGAGTACGGCTACTTTCAGTGTATAAAAATTTATACAGCAATAAAATTTTGAATAAGGGAAATTTCCCCACTTTTCCCTTGAATAATTGAAATATAATTTGGTTTTTTCATTATAAAAGGAAAAAAATTGAATATGAATGATCTAAGATAGACAAATAACCGTCAAATAAACCTCCTACATATTTGATGATTATTTCAAATAACTATCAATTAAGCCCTTGTTATTTTACGCTAAAATAACAACAATAAAGTACCACAGTAAATAACGGTTATTATGGGATAAAATAATCGTCAAATATTATCATTTTTGTATGAGTGTCATGAATAAATGGAAAGCCAAACCTTTGCTTTTGAAATGCGATGCAAGCTTGTGTTAAGTGAATCTTCTAGCTTCCTTAGTTCTTTTAGGAACAATCCTTTTAGTTCTTCTCCACTGAGTTGTCTGTTAGATGTAGTGCAAATCAACCAAAAACACACTGCACACCCTTCTCAGTTCTAACACCCTTCTTGTGGTGCTTGAGACGGCTGGTATGACTTCCCAAGGCTCACATCTGAGTACAGGTTTCTCTTTTCAATTAGCTTTCTCATGCTTAAAACAACAAAAGTATTGCAAATTAATTCATATTGTTCTTTTTCTTATTTTAAATGTATGCTAGTACCATAACATATGTAATATTTTGATAGGAGAAATAACTTGCATTTATCATCACTCATGGTAAATCTATAATATATTCATTGAATAACAAGACCTGTCAATTTAGGAAGCGACAAGATGGATTATATTTAATTTGTACTTTCTTAAGTTTTATAAAAACACGGGTAGAAACTTAGGTCATATACAACGGAAAGATTTAATGAAACAAGATGGGTTTGACTGCAATCACTATCGTCTTTTGATACATTAAACAAGAACTTCGGAAGACGTGCTGTACGAGGGAGATGGGGACGCAAATCTCCAAACGAGTCTTTCCTGCACATACCTGAAGCTTGCTTGCCCCCAGAAACATCCTTTGGGTCATCTACAGCAACCTCGGCATCAGTTCTACTGTTGTTGTCTTGCACCAATTCAAGATCATGATTCAGATTAGGATTTTCAAAGGGTTCTACAGCAGAACATCCCTCCATATTATGCAAATTCTAGACAGCTGCAGGATCCTGCAGAAGACAACAGTGAGAATAGACCTTAGACATGATTAATTTTTCATCAGGCGTTGCTGCAACCTGATTGTCACTGAGTAGGTACTATGAAATGTCTTCCAGCATCTCTCGTATATCTGCTCCACAAGAAGGTGGATTGCCAGAGTTCATTTGTTCTGCAAGACAATGTTCAATGTGGCTCATAAAATCACTCGCAGACATTGGAGGGCCGAGTCCAGGCACTTTTATCTGATCCCAGTTTCTTGGACCCTTGGACTCAGTTTCAGAGAAGAACAGTACACCTGCAACTCAAGAGATGACTGGTTTGTATTGACAACGTTTCCATCGCAGTTTCTCCTTTCAATCACTTGCCCCGTGCTTGAAGCTACAAAAAATGTCAATTTAGGAAATAAGAAACAAAATATATATATTTGTCCGTTAAAGTTGAGTTAAGATGTGGTATCGGCCCATATATGTGCATAATCTTGTTGTTGTTGGTCCCACCTAGTCTCTCTAAATTTCCAAGACGTCACCGGGGCTAACAAGTGGTGTTAGAGCTTGGTTTATTAGGAACTTGTGTGAAGACGACAATAAAAAACATAGATAAAAAAAGCCAATATTATTGAACATGTTCACGTTGTTGGGATACAAGTAGAAGGACCAATAAACTCATTGGTTTAAAATTTTGCAATACGAGGAGGCATGAGCCCTCCTATATAGTGTCCGATGAGTGAGTAAACCTTTCAAAATATGGAAAGTTTCTCCAATGAAATTAACATTTTAAAGTCAATTTTCTAAAACATTCTAATGATTTATAGACTCACTGATCCTAGTCTTGTCCCACCACATGAATTTTGCACCCTCTTATGCCAACTAATGCTACTGCCAATTGTCTTCAACCTTGGGTCCATTTGGGACAGCGGTAGAGAAGTACTTTACGCAAGTCGAGGTAAATATATGGAGGATATTGTCTCGTTTTGCAGAAAAACACTGTTGAACGTACTTCTGAGTGAGAATTAAGTGTTTCCAAACAAGCACCTTAATTTCTTGGAAAATTTTCTTTTAAGATTTCATTAAAGCATCTTGACACTTTTTGGTACATTATGCTATCTTTGCACAAAACTCCCCTGGACCTTTACCATTTATCGCAGGCATATCAAAAATTGCCTCAAAGTTTTCATTATGCCTATCCTACTGCTTCTGGATTGTCATGTTGAAATCTTGAATTGTGTAACCGACGGAGTGCTCTGGCAGTGGAGAATCAATGGAATTCTCGTATGGCCATAGATTCAAACATTACTTCAATCACTTTTGGTATCGTCCATGTATATATAGGGCTCCTTGTTCTATTACTTATCCAACGAGTGGATATATGTCAAATGTGAGTAAACTTGAGTTGGATTGAATAACAGGCACCCACTCCTATCTTTTTTTTTTTGCCAGACACTCACTCCTATCTTTAATATATAATTTTGATGAAAATTAAATTTGGTCTTAAATACAAGACCACAATCCACTAGTTATGGAGTTAGCTTCAAGTGGCAAAAGCAAGATGGGCTATATATGTAGCAATTATGGGTGTAAACCTCTTAAGATGTAATAAAGTAACAAAAACATGAAAAAGAAACACTAAATTAGAAACTCAGTTTTGGTGCTCCCTCCCTCCCTCTCTCAGTGGTTATGATCAGTGTTTAATAAACTTGAACATGTGGTGGGGCCTTGGGAAAAATGTATCAATTGAAAGAATGGGATGATTGGAAGATATACAATTTTTTTTTTGGTCAAAAGGAAGATATACAATATTTAAAGGATGGGTTAGTAGCTTTTGTTGAGTTCTTAAAATAGAACTTGGATCTCCAATGTTGCATCAAGCTAAATAGAGTAAATTTAATAGCACGCTTCCTTCCTCAATTATTTCTTTCTCCACTCTTTTTAAATACCAAGAGACCCATCATCGTTTCATCCATTCTTCTTTAACCTTCCACATGAAAGCCATTATTCTTCCTCCTTCCGCACTAGAGAGAAAATGAATGGCCATTTAATTTGCATGTTGATATGTTCGGATTTAGAGAACCAGTTGAGTTTTGATAGTGTCACTTGCGAATGAAGAGTCAGGCATGAAAGAGAAAGGAAGGTAAAAGCATCACAAGAGGATGAGAAGTATAAAACTATGAAGCTGTTGTAATAACCAAAAGTTGAAGAATATAATGGAGGATGGAGAACATATTGTGAATGTTAATTAAAAGTGATACTCTAGAATGTCAAACTTAGAGAACATGCTGGAAGTAAAAGCCAGGTTATGTTCTGCTAATTAAAGTAGTACCAAGCAAGGAAAAAAGGACTTGGAAGGCGTTAGAGATCAATAAGAAATTAGAAGATCTGCAAAGCTTAGAAAAGAAAAGAGGAAGAGGATAATTGTGAATGCAACTCATTAAGAGCTCGTTTGGAAGTGCGTTTAAAAATAGCTTTTAGGTAGTTCTAGGTAAAACCTAGGTTTTGGAGAATAGCTTTTATGAATTTCAAGGCAAAATTTAGGTTTTGAAAGGTGATTATATTGGGAAAGTTATTGATTTTTACGGAGTTCGAGACAAAAATTAAGTAGGAAAGAGAAAGAAAGAACCAAGAGGAAAGAGAAAATTTATTATGAGAGAGTGTGATTTAACAAGAGAATAATTTTTTCAAAATCTAGGTATTTGGGTAAAACATAGGTTTTGCAACAAAACTTAGGTTTGAGGAAGAGTTCCCAAACGAGCACTAAATACAACTTGATAATGATTGATGATTTCCATTAGTCTTAGGTTTCCTGTTCAGTATAGTTGTTAAATAAATGGTAATTTATTAAGTTGTAACCAAACAAACCAGATTACATAAATGCTGACACTTCAAAACTTTACGCAAATGAAGATGGGTCTAACTTGGTGTACTGATAATCTAGGTTCTGGGTATCAAAATAATAATAATGTAGGTTCTAGGTTAAATTATTGTGCATTTTAGATCCATCCCATTATGTGAAATCTCACTCTATCAAAACTGAAGAAGATTATACACTAATTTAGAGGAGAGCATCAATGACACGCACTAAGGAATAGGCTATCTAACTCATATTTCTACTAATAGAAAATATAAATTAGAGAGAGAGGGAGAGAGAGTTTCAGATACCTTGTACTAGCATAATCAAAGAGTTTGCCAGAAGCAGAGAAAACGAAGAGAGCAATCTCAGCATCACAGATAGTAGAGAGCTCCATAGCCTTCTTGAAGAGACCCTTCCTTCTCTTTGAGAAAGCCACTTGCCTCGCTGCTACGTTCTCTATCTTCTTTATCGCTATCTTCCTCCTCGTCATTTTTTTTTTTTTGGGTTGGCAAGCGAAGCTTGCAGGCAGGGGATCGAACCCCTGAAGACGTGCCACTTAGGGCAACACCAGTGCCACTGCACCACAAGGGCGCTGGCTCCTCCTCGTCATTTTAATCCCTCCTTCTTTATTGTAAGTAAACAAATCTAGACTAAAATAGAATTAGTGAAATCAGCGGGCAAAAAAGCTTTCTACATTTTCAGCGATGGATTGGAATAGTACTGAGCCATGAAAAAATATGAAAGATGGCGATCGAGAGAGAAAGATTGGTTTTGTGAGAAGGAGGAGCAAGAATCTGAGAAATGATCACTGAAAGTAAGAAGACGAAGAAAAAGGAAAGAAAAAGAATAGGGGTGGAGGGCAGTTTTTGGAAAGAAGAAAAGCTGAAGTAGGTATGAATAAGGCAAAACCTTGACTCCGTGGCCTTTCCGTAAACTTTTATTCTTATTTTTATTTTGAGTAAAATTATTTGTGGCTTTATTACGTCTCTGTCCGTCGCCTTTTAAGTGGCAAAAAATCGAACAGATATATGAATAATTTCATTTTATCTTGTATTAAAAATAAAATGACATTAAAATATTAATGGGAAGGTACCTTAAAAATAGTATTTGAATTTGTAAATTCTTAAATCGATAAGAAAATCACGTATTCTTGCTCCATGGTAAAATAGATATTTCAAAATATTGGTACTTACTTTTACTACTGTAGCCCTCAATTTAAACTAGAAAGGATAAGCTATATTAACTGAAAACACCTTTGTCAAACTGTTTGTAGGGCTCCAACCTCCACCATCAATAGGCCACTAGATTAGAGATCCAAGCAATTTACTACTTTCGTAAAGTCGCATAACATAGGCAACGGTGCCGGTTGGCTAATACAAAAATCTTTGATCCAAAATTTTGAAATCCTTATACCATAATTAAATAGGAATATGTGATATTCATTATTGGTTGTAGCTTTTTGAAATGTCCATATTCAATTGGAATTTTTAAAGGATTTTCCCAATATCAAATGCCGTTTTTACAAAATCCAACCATATGCACCAGTCTGGAATGAACATTTGTGGTTCATCATATTTTTCAACTCAAATAGATGTGAAAAAAATTGAACCATTTTGATAGATGATAATCATGCATGATGAATATCTATTTATCTTCCTTTTAGACACCATAATTGATGAGCCTTGTAGATCGTTTTTTATCTCCTTTCTTTATCATACTTACATCCTTTGTTAATTGTCTAAAAAGAATATTCACAGTTAATTGTCAACTATGGAAAATTTCTTCCATTCTAAAAAGATATACTTGGTCTCATCTATTAGAAATAGTTAGAAATATTTTCGTAAATTATTCAGAAATAGTATCTATTAAATAAATTTTATGTCAAAAAAATTATTATTAGCTTAATCCCGGCCCTTTACTAAATTTTTTTAGTAGTATTATGTTTACAACAAATAGTATACATTTTATTAAACAATTAAATTTAATGTCTTAAATGATCGGTACTTTAGTAGAGAAGGAAACCCTAATTTAAAAATTTTTCAAATATGTATATGTGGCTATCTATGCAAGCTCACAACAGTACCGCCGGCAATAGCAGATTCCTTGGCACCATTTATGGGCTAAATATGTGTTGGAACAAAGGTTTTAGGAAAGCTATGATTGTATCTTATTAGTTAAAGGCTATAGACTTTATTACTTATTGAGCGGCCACCAGTTCCAAGATGTTTTTTACCATGGTAGGCCTGTCAAACTGGATTGATGTATTGCATTTTAAACAAAGTAAACTCCCAACTAGCCCTAATATTTTTAATCAGAGGAAATATTTTGTAACATTACACACAGAGAGATGGGAAAAAAGAAAGATGAATGAAAACAGCAGTAGATTAAGAAAATTATACCTGTAGTGCTTGAAATGGCTGGTATGACTTCACAAGGCTCACATCTGAGTACAGGTTTCTCTTTTCAAAAATATTGCAAATTAATACATAGAGTTTCTTTTTCTTATTTTTAATGTATGCTAGTACCATACCATATATAATATTTTGAATGGAGAAATAACTTGCATTTATCATCACTCTTGGTAAGATCTATATAACATATTCATTGAATAACAAGACATGTCAATTTAGGAAACGACAAGACGGATTATATTTAATTTGCACTTTCTTAAACTTTATAAAGACACGGGTAGAAACTTAGGACATATACAATGGAAAGATTTAATGAAACAAGATGGGAATGGGAGGTGGAAATTAAGCAAAAAGGAAAATAAGCCATACATGAATTTAATTTACAAGATAAACGTTAAACTAGCATATGTCATATTTTCCCTTTTACGAGAAGCCAAACTGGACAAACTTATCTGGCTTGACTGCAATCACTATCGTTATCTGATATATTAAACAAAAACTTCGGAAGAGATGCTATTCAAGGGAGATGGAGAAGCAAATCTCCAAACGAGTCTTTCGTGCACATACCTGAAGTTTGCTTGCCCCCAGAAACATCTTTTGGGTCCCCTTCAGCAACCTCGGCATCAGTTCTATTTTTGTTGTCTTGCACCAATTCAAGATTATGATTCAGATTAGGATTTTAATCGGGCTCTACAGCAGAACATCCTCCATATTATGCAAATTCTGGACAGCTGCAGGATCCTGCAGAAGACAACAGTAAGAATTGACCCTAGACAAGAGTTTTTTCATCAGACGTTGCTGCAACCTGATTGTCACCGAGTAGGTACTATGAAATGTCTTCCAGCATCTCTCGTATCTCTGCTCCACCAGATGGTGGATTCCCAGAGTTCATTTGTTCTGCAAGACAATGTTCAATGTGGCTCATAAAATCACTCGCAGACATTGAAGGGCCGAGTCCAGGCACTTTCATCTGATCCCAGTTTCTTGGACCCTTGGACTCGGTTTCAAAGAAGAACGGTACACCTGCAACTCGAGATGACTGGTATGTGTTGACAAGGTTTCCATCGGAGTTTCTCCTTGCAATCACTTGCCCCGTGCTTGAAACAGCAAAAAATGTTGCAATTAGTTTACGTTTTGCATTTATTATGCAATTAGTTAAGTAACTTGACATGTCAATTTAAGAAACAAGAAACGAAATATATATTTGTCCGAAAAAGTTGAGTCAAGATATGGTATCGGGCCCATGTATGCATAATCTTGTTGTTGGTCCCAGCTAGCATCACTAAAATCCCAAGACGTCCCCGGGCCTAACAAGTGGTGTTAGAGCTTGGTTTAATAGGAACTTGTTTGAAGACGACAATTAAAAACATAGATAAAAAAGCAAATATTATTGAACATGTTTACGTTGTTCGGATACAAATAGAAGGGCCTATAAATTCATTGATTTAAAATTTTGGGATGAACCCTCCTATATAGTGTCCGATGAGTGAGTAAACCTTCAAAATATCGAAAGTTTCTCCAATGAAATTATTCTAAAACATTCTAATGATTTATAGACTCGATAATCCTTATCTTGTCCCACCACTTGAATTTCGCACCCTCTTATGTCAACTAATGCTACTGCCATTTGTCTTCAACATTTAGTTCTTGGAAAATTTTCATTTAAGATTACATTAAATCATCTTGACAATTTTTTGATCCCTTATGCTATCTTTGCACAAAACTTCTCTGGACCTTTACCATTTATCGCAGGCATATCAAAATTGCCTCAAAGTTTTCATTGTGCTTATCCTACTGCTTCTGGATTGTCATTTTGAAATGTAGAATTGTGTAACCGACGGAGTGCTCCGGCAGTGGAGAATCAATGGAATTCTCTTATGGCCATAGCTTCAAACATTAGTTCAATCACTTTTGGTATCGCCCATGTATATATAGGGCTCCTTGTTCTATTACTTATCCAACGAGTGGACTTATGTCAAATGTGATAAGAGGCACTCACTCCTATCTTTAATATATGATTTGGATGAAAATTAAATTTGGTCATAAATACAAGACAACAATCCACTAGTCTCCTAAATTTATAATGTTTTTTTCAAAGAATCCCTTTTGATTGTACATATTAGTGGGTTTCCATCTAAAGATATTTACAATAAAAGAGAGCATTATACCAAAGTCAAACCATATGTATTACAAATAACTAACTTAACTAATTTACTTAATCTACCCAAATTAGTTATACATCTTTTATACAAGAAGAACCATGTGGAGGATATATGTAGATAACCTATATAAACTTCCATATTTAATTTAATGTTTTTGGTAAACCCATTTAGATGCATCCACTTACTTTTGCTGGGCCCACCTGGTATCTTCCCCCTTTCTAAGATATTCCCATGGCCCAACAGGTGATACCAAATATTAGTTACAACATAAGCTGCTTGTGTGAAAACTGTGAAACCCTAGATTAAAAATTATGGGCTTGGCTATGCATAATGGTCCATGCACTATTCTGGTTAAGTTGTAGTCTTCAAAATATGGGCAATCAATTGGGGTTGGGTCTAATAAAAAAGATATGTCCCTCATAACATGTTGAATCAAGATTCAAATTTTTGGTGGAAGGGGTACCCATATTTAGTACATACATGTGTTTTGGATTAAATTGCCTCGGTAGGTGAATACTTGTACTTAGTACAAACAATGGGCAAACAAGGTGAGTATACTTGCATGGTCTTGATAGACTCACACTTGAGTTGACTTAAAGAAAAGGTATATAATTCTCCCCAAAAAAAAAGTTATATAAGTGAAAAGACCCATAAATTCACAATCTTAAGGTTTTGGCTTAGGATGTGGTTTTTGAGAACATTATACACATTCTATTGTTGCTGCTAGGCTGAGCTGGTTTCTTCCCCTTTTTCCAGATGCTCCCTGAGTCATGGAGTTAGCTTCAAGTGGCAAAAGAAATATGGGCTATATATATAGCAATTATGGGTATAAAACTCTTAAGGTGTAATAAAGTAACAAAAACATAAAAAAGAAACACTAAATTGGAAACTCAGTTTTGGTACTCCCTCCCTCCCTCTCTCAGTGGTTATGATCAGTGTTTAATAAACTTGAACATGTGTTGGGGCCTTGGGAAAAATGTATCAATTGAAAGAATGGGATGATTGGAAGATATATAATATTTTAAGGATGAGTTAGTAACTTTTGTTGAGTTCTTTAAATAGAACTTGGATCTCCAATGTTGCATCAAGCTAAAATGAGTAAATTTAATAGAACGCTTCCTTCCTCTATTATTTCTTTCTCCACTCTTTAAATACTAAGAGTTCCATCATTTTCATCCTTTCTTCTTTAACCTTCCACATAAAAGCCCTTATTCTTCCTCCTTCCGCACTAGAGAGAAAAGGAATGACCATTTAATTTGCATG
>JANTPZ010090701.1:0-36157 GCA_025593235.1 Vachellia pachyceras | reverse complement strand
ATAGATTAGCACTAGAAAGATACATCACTTGAAATTTGGCGTTGAAGCGTAACAAAGTCGTTCAGAATTATGGATTCAACAGAGAACAAATAATAATGGCACGGGAACAATCACATAAGAAAGCAGTAAGCCATGAGGACATATATATGAAAAGAGAATAGCCAGGTAGAAGCACATTGTTCATTCTTTAACAAAATGCTGCAACAAACTAGAAGAGGATTCCTCTAGCTTTGCTTTGCATTTAAGAATGCATTATATCAATAACGGTTAAAATTTTTTTAGGAAAAAGCTTAACCTTCCTAGAACTAAGATTCCTCATTCTTTTTACGACACTAGATGACTAGATCAAAACTGAAACCTAAAATCCCAGAAAAGGGGGAACTTGCAATATTATATCTAAATTGCTTAAATAACCAATCTAACCATCTTTACAATTCAAATAACAACAAAAAAAGACATAGGAAGGGAATTATCTTGCCCCAGATTTTCACAATCTTCTTAAAAACCAAACACGCTCTCCGCGTTTCTATTGACTAATGTCAAAACGAGAAGGAAGCTCATTTTTTTTTTACCGAGAAAAAGCTGTCCTCAGCTTCTTTGCCGTAAGCATATCTAAACTGCGAGTTTCTCTTGGTCGAACTTAAACTACTATTGCTGGGAATTCTACACAAACAATTGAGCTGCTGTGAATGATACCCCTTTCCATCATAGGAGCTGAAAAGCTTCCTGGGTTTTGGACAAGACGTGGATTCAGCATGACCCAGTTGCCGGAGTTCGCATGACAACCTCGCAGCAACGCCGGCATCGGCGCCGGCCACTGATAACAGAGTTGATGCTATCATGGTCCCGCTAGTAAAACTGAAGCGGCAAGAGATATTTTTGTGAAATAAAAAGATGAGAAGAGGATAACGAATGAAAACGTTACGACCTTTTTGCCTCGGGGGGAAAATAACGAATTCGAGTTAAGTCCTTGCATTATCGTCGTTTGATTGATGTCGTCCCGATTTATATTTTCCTTTTTTCGGTTAACAATATTTTCATCTGTTTTTAAGTCGAAATGAAATGATTAATGCCCCCAAGGTCAACTTGTTGATAAATCTACTTAATTCAGAAAAATCACTCCAAGCCCCAAAGAAAAATAAAATCACAAAAATGGCACAACAAATGAATAACATCACTGCAAAGTCCTAATAAATAAATAAATCTATTATTATTTCTGCACTGAAATTTATTATTAACATTGCTAATTTATTGTAAGAATTTTGAAAGATTATATTTTTTTGATATCGCAGTGATTTTCAATTAATGAATGAGTTGATGACTTTATTTATGATAAGAGATTACTTCTAATTAGTAGTGATTATATTTTTGTTGGTAAGTTGTGGTGATTTTCAATTAAAACATATTTCCTTATAGTTCTTGTTGGATTTCTTAATTTAATTTCATTATATTTTCTTGTTCAAGTAAAACATAGTCATTGGATTTATCTGTTTTTTTTTTTTTTGAAAAATCGAACACCTTGAAAACGTAGTTAACGGCCAGACCCTGTGACGGTGTGACCATTGAAGCAGCGGGAAAAGTGCAGTCAGGGGGAGCAAGGCGGGAGCGATGGTGAAGTTCTTAGGCGGTGATCGTTCTTCAGGGCCCTCTCGCCGGCCGGGAGGCTGTCATTTTCCGCTACTTCGACGACGGAGCCCGGGAACCCCCTTACGGCCACTGCCTCGTCGCCGGCATCTCCAAGTAGCCTCAGAAAGTCATCCGCAAGGACTCCGCCAAGAAGTCGAGCGTCAAGGCCTTCATCAGGGTCATTAACTACAGCCACCTCATTCCCACTCACTACACTCTCGACGTCGACCTCAAGGACGCCGTCTCCCTCGACGTCCTTCAGTCGCGCGACAAGAAGGTCACGGTTGCCGAGGAGATCAAGAAGAGGTTCAAGACCGGCAAGAACAGGTGGTTCTTTTCCAAGCTTAGGTTTTAGTTCGGGTTTTAATTTTCAATTGGCCTTCTCCTCCTTCCCATTGTTGATTTCCGTTGCTCTTGCTTGAGATTACCATAGTTTAAATATCTCATTTTATACACTTTGATCTTGTTATCATTGCTGGATTCCTCTTGCACAGATTATTAATCATTAAAATTAATGTATATATGCTTAGCATTACAATGAAAAACACCACACTTGCAAATTAACACACAGACTGATATTTTATGTGGAAGAACAAACACAGTGGACAAGAGTGAGAAATGAAAAATGCGACAACCATATAGCTTCTACATAGGATTATTATAGATATAGCTGCTAGGATTTTGAACTAACTGACAGATCGACAGTTGCGACGAATATGGCCATGGGGAGATCCTGGGATGCTTCCCATTCTGAGCATTGAATTCTTGAAGTCCTCGAAGAAAGCATAGGGATCTTCCGCGTAGGTTTGAACAAGCTGTCGGGTCTGATCATTGTTGCCACTCACAAGAACCTGGTCTGACGGAAGTAGGCCTTCCCCAGACAGCAGATTAACGTAGTACTGGTTGTCAAATGTAGCTGGTGAGACCAGGTCGAGTTTTGCCACTGTGTTACCATTATTGGTGTTCCTTCCTTCTAAGCATAACTGTTGCAGTGAGGAAATGAAGTCCAGATTCACATGCGCACTTTTGCCACCACTGTTCTGTAGACGAGAACTGAATGTTGTGCACCGAGCTTTTCCTATTGTGTGTCCCCCTGCAAAAGAAATATAAGTTCTTGTTTCTAGATGATGAAGCTGGCATATATCTGGGGAAACATCAAACACGACAGTCTTCTTCCTATGAAAAGAAGAATTGTGTAGTGTGAAGTTTACGATTTTTATTACCGATATTATATATATATATATAATAGAGAGAGAGAGGAGAGGACTTTTGAATAGTTATGGAGACTTAAGCCTCAAAGAAAGAATACCAGAAAGCGAAACCATGTCACGAAGTGAAAGACCAACGTTCTGGAACTTAGAGATGAGGACATCAACAGTGGAGTTAGGACCAGGAATGTTGTTGTTTGCTGCCTGCTTGTTTGCACTGAAGCTGTCTTTCCTTCCTCCTTGGACTTTCCAACTTGGACCTCCTGACTGTAATTATATACAACGTTATAAATTCTTAAACAGATCGAATCAATAAAAAAATATACACACATCAGATGTTGAATTCAGAAGAATGAGAAAAAAATGACGAACCAGAACAACAGAATCTCGAGCAGCAATTGCGAGAATGTCAGCACAGGATACGGTTTGTGGGCACACCAGTTCAAGTTCTGATTTTATTGCATCGATCACTTCAAAGCCTCTCAGTGAATTCAAGTTTGGCCCTGCAGTTTTCTCACCAAGAAAGCCCTCTGTATCATCCAGCAGCACCGAAGCATCACACCCCTTCAAGACCAAAAAAACATAATATTAAAAAAAACTCCACATAAAACTAAGTGTTTATATATAATGCAGAGAGAGAGAGAGAGAGTGTGTCATGCATTGACAAAGCAATCGTGGAAGTGAAGACGAAGAAGCGAGGCTGCCATTCGGGAGTCCTGAAACACAGCTTTCTCCACCCAAGAGAAGATGATGGACTCTGCTTCTGGGCAAGTATTTTGGTAAACATCATTCCTTAATGGACACTTATTATCACTATAGCCATGCTTGTTGGAGCCTGCAAATGCTAAAGAAGCTAGTTTTAAAATCACTATGCATAACACTAAGTACTTCTTCGCCATTCTTAAAGGGTTTGTATGTGTTGAGTGAGTTGCTATGCTTCGTGGTTCCTCTTCTATATATATACAGAAATGCTGATGCAATTGTTGAGACCGAGTCTAAGCATCCGAAGTGGTTTTTGTACGACGAGTTAAGTAACCTAACGCCATGTGCTGTGAGATTCGTTTCAGGATTCTTCCATTTTCTGTTTTGGAACAGAAAGTGGGAATGAGTGAATTATCACGCCATTGTTACAAGAGTAGGGTGCATTCAACTTTTCGTGTAGTATGTACAGCTTACTCGCTTTGTGAATATGATTTTCCTTTTTGGTTGTTTATGGGAAAAATATGATTTTGCTTTCTAATATCATATTCAAAGGAAGCATAACTTGACCAAAAGGAGTTAGATTTAGTGGAAGGGATTAATTACTCACATTTAGAACCTCAAATAAAAATACCTCCAAAAAGAGAGTGTATGAGTTTAATGAAAAAATGAAGAACCCTGCCATGGAATGATTTAGGCATCTTGGTTTCCCTATTAATGAGAACCCTTTCCTCTTTCGGATGCCCTTTACATTTTTTTATGACCCACTTGATAATTGTTTCCCACCTTTTGATTTAGTGTCATTATTTGATTTGATGAACATACAATCTCTACATTATTGTTGGATTTACGTTAAAACTTTACAGGTAAAGAAGTCCCTTATATCATAGAAATCCATCAAACTCTCTTTTATTTGGGGTCTTGTCCTCAAAAGGGTCATAAAACTCTTGGGAAATTGGATTTTTTAAAGATAAATATTAAGTCCCCCAAATTTTAACATGCTGCTAGATGCTGCAATAAAAATATTTTCTTTTGCAGTTTTTGGTATAATCTAAAATAGTGCTACCTTGTCTTTAATATAAAAGTCATTAAGACTTCTATTAAAAGAAACCAAATAAATTACTTTAAAATATTTATATTTATTATTTTTTAAATTAATTTATCTATTTTTTACTCTTTTAAAAAATTAACTGACACTTGTGTCAAGATTAGCATTTTCTAACAATAACATGTAACATTCAAATTTTTCCCTCTTGGTGCGCTCGTGCACGCGCGACGTAACCAACCAAACGAATTCTTCTTGCGTCACCAAAGCTTGTTACATGAAGACTTGGTCGCCAACCGCGTAAGGCGTGCTGAAGTATTAAAGAAACCTAAGTTTTAACATTCTAATATTGTGCCACTTTTAATGCTGTACAATCTACTTTTCCAACTTAATTTATAATTCACGAAATAAATATATAATAAAAGTTTTATCTTATTTTTTATGAATATAATTTCTCAACGCTCATAGTAACATACCTTAATCAACACTTTTACGTATGAATTTGTGCTGTCTAAAATTGGCATAATATAGAGATATAGGGCTTGTTTGAAAGTTATTTTGAAAATAGCTTTTACAGATTCCGAGACAAAACCTCGGTTTTGGAGAATAGATTTTGAAAGATAGTTTTACAAATTCCGAGGCAAAATTTAGGTTTTAAAAATGTGACTTGTGTTTGGGAAGTTATTGTGAGAATAGCTTTTACAGATTTCTAGACATTATTATAATGAATATTATATTTATGAAAAGATATATTTTAATAATATATTAACAAATAATATAAATAAAAATAAATACACCTACACCAATGTGACCGTTGAAGGAGTGAGCAGTGAGTGATCGTTTTTTTGTTCTTTTTCCCTTTCTGTAACTAATGTAGAGGTAGTCAATAATAAGTTCGTAGCGCGGAGGATGAAGAGAGGGAGATGAAAACCCCAGAGGGAGCGCCATGACGCTTTGATCCAATCGATACGGATTTTCTCGCAGCTGAGCTAACGCTGTATTTTTCTTTTTCGCGTTCAGGGGAAGAAGGAAGACTGTGATGGGCGGATCTGGGTCGAGCAAATTTTGGAAACTTTAATGGAAGTTCAAAATGTGAAATGGAAGAAAGCACGATTGCAGTATATGGAAACTTGGAGGAGATCAGAGCACGCTGGGCAACAATTGACACACCTATTACAGAGCTTGATTTCAGGGGGAAGAGCAAGAGGTGATGGCCGAATCTGGATAGACCTCTCAGAAATCAGAGCACGGCTTCACGGGTCCTGGAAATTGACGGGATTCTTCACGAGCGTCGACTGTGGCCAGCGACGGATACATTTTCAAATGAAGCAGAGACAGAACGGAGAGGGGGGGGAAGACTCACGGGACGGAGAGAGGGCGAGACAGAGAGAGAGAGAAAATAAATTAATAGGAAAGAGAGAATAGAATATTAATTATAAGAGAATGAGAGAGGGTGATGTGACAGAATAGCTTTTCCAAAATATAGGTTTCAAACCGAAATTTTGTAACCAAAATAGCTTTTTTAGAAACTTTTTATATTTGGACAAAATCTAGATTTTAGGGTAAAACTTAAATTTTGAAATCAAACCTAGGTTACCAGAATTGATACCAAACAAGCCCACGAGCATTTTGGGAATAAAAAGACCCCACTAGGGGGGAAATCATAACAATAATCCAACTAATTCTTCAATTAAAGTTTACTTGACTTCAAAACTTCCGCATTAGTTGCTTGCTGCTTTAACAGCGAGCCAAGAAGTGTAATATAATATTACAGAGGTTGTTATATGGGTCACAAGGTCTCAAAATGACTTGAACCTTACTGAGGTTCCTCAGTACTAGTTGAAGCATCAGAGCGCCTTCTCTTTGCTTCATTATCACCAAGCTGCAGCGAAACACATAAATCTTCGTCACAGCCGTTCCTCAACAAAGATAAATTCTCAGTGGCAGCTCTATCCAGTGAATCACATTTGTGAAGGGGGGACCGCACGGTGAAACTGGGAATAAACTGGTGTTCTATGCTGGGACCTCCTACCTTGATTCCATCATCTACTTGGAATTCAGTCTTTATGTCGATGGAGGGTTTCATTTCTTCGCTGCTTGGTTCAACTCCTAGAGGGATGGACTGAATTTGAAGACCAAGTGGCTCAAATTTGTCTTCAGTCTTATCCTTAGTGAGGATGCCATCAGGAGGTGAGGAGTCCCCGACAGTGGAGCCGATTACTGTGGCCGAGGCAGCTCTTTGTTCTTGCACTGCCACTACAGGCAAAAAAAAAAATACAGACTCAGATTTTATGACTTGAAATTGTAGTAATTCACCCTTTCCTTCATTAAATCACTCCCTGTATAGTAATTATGGTAAGTGAAAATCAGATTGCCGAACAAAAAGTTCTGATTCTGTGGATGGGGAATGGGCAATATGAAAAATCAAACAACAAATAAAGGAAGAAAAAACTGAGAAATTTGTTCAAGAACCAATGACAAACCTCTAAGTCCTTCTTCCGTTGTTATGAGATCAAGTTCAAGGAGATTAAGAAGACGCCCAAGATCAACTCCACTTGTCCAATTTTCTGGAGGCTGGCCAACTTTTAGCTTGAGGCGGCCTCTGTTGGCGGTTCCTCCCCAAATGATCCCAACTGGCTGCGGCTTTCCACCATCTTCACCTTTTAACATAATGAGGCTTCCACTGTCTCCTTCAAGGTCAAAAGTTTGTTGGTTTTCACCCACTACAAGAAGATCAGTAAAGAAGCATATTCCTTTCTCATCATTGTACTCAAGGGCATATGCCAAAACTGTCCCTCTAGTCAAGCCAGAACTTCTTCCAACCTTCAACACCTGTTTTCCAATAAGGCTACTGATTGGAGACTGCAGGTCAATGATTTTCACATTGCCAATATCTCCAACGCCTCTCACAGAAGTAGTGACGGTGGACAAGTCAAAGTCATCAGCAAAAGGAATAAATGCCCCATCAGCTCTCACGAAAGTCTCTGCAGGAGAACGAACCACATCATGATGATGATGTGTAGGAAGCAAAATGCATTCGGTTACTAATAAATCCATGAGAATCCTAAATCTTTTTACCTGGATTTACTCCAGCAAATATTCCATACCAAAGCTCGTCTGTTATAAACGAAGTTGCTCTCTCGACTGCACCAAGGTAAACTCCAGGTCCCAATGTGGGTGGCAGAGGGTGAAACATCTTTTGATTTGGGTAATCTAGGTCAACTGCAACATGCCGATTTGTGAGGAAGCCAACTTGCCGATGGCCAGTTTGGCTCCTTACTATGGCACCCAAGGTTCCATAAGTCTCCTGGCTTGCCACCTGGACAAAGAAAGTAAGATGTTATATATCCAACATATTCATCAAATAGAGATGCTTTATGAATGGCAGTGATCTATGAAATTGGTAACTCAACTGTTCTTCAGAGACAATATTGTTATTCGAAGATGAAGGCATGCTAGATCAAACAAATATAGGCATATACAGCTTTTCATCGGTAAATCTTTAAGAGATCCAATTTGAACCTCGTAACATGCTCAAAATCACAGTCTTGATATTATATACTAATCACTGCAGTTTAGACAGTACAGAGGCTGAACTTCAAAGCTAAGAAAATATGTTTTGGAAGCTTGAATTACTTAAATATGGCACAGCATAAAGGTCATGGATATTAAGCCAGAGGACATTATGAAATGCAAAATGGAACAGTTATCATCTTCTTCACATTACAATAACAGCTCCAATATCAGAATGCCACTTCATAGTATCCAGAAATATACCTTTTGTCTCAGATGTGTAGTAATGAGGGATGCTAAAATTTTATACAGTGCCCCAGATTCACGTATCTTAAAAAATCTTGAAGATTACACTAATATCATTTACAATCAGTAAATGATTTGCTTGAACTTTCAATCATTAAAATGTGGGCCTTAAAGTAAAGAGAGACAGCTTTGACTATCAATATTCAAAAGAGTACGCTTCTTAAAAATTCTTAAATTTGCACTATTAATTGAACCCAGAGTTAATCATTTCAGATGTATACTGGAATGTGGTCCACGCATAAGTAACCTTATCAAAGAAGATCATAACTAAGGGAGTCTGGAAACACCTGAGAACCAGAACCAATGTATGGATCACCCCCCCGCAAATCATCAACGATATCTGTATATAGCTGTTCTTTAGGAGCTGGCTCAGGTGCACCAAAATATGAGAACTCCACCACATCTACATCACACCATACTCCTCCAGGTCCCTGGTTGAAATGTTAAGCATTTAATTTAAATGCGGCACTAGGCAGAAGAAATCACTGGATTACCAACTAGCCATAATTAAAAAGACATGATTTAACTCAATAATGAAATAGGGAGGTCCAGAATAAAAATCTGAGAGAACCTCAAGAGCAGTAGGCAGACACTGGATTGGGCTGAGCCATTGCTTATGAACTTTCCTGGAAACAAACACTAGAATAGCAGGTATATCAGTTAATTCACCCTGCCGAATACGAAAACCAATTGCTGTACCGAGGCTGTAACAACGCAATATCTTGCTGTGAAAAGCTCTGATTGTCATAAGTTCAAGCAATGTGGTTGCCTGCTGCCCCTTTGGTAACCGACCAAGGTTGTCAGGTAGCACCCCTTTCTGTAGATTTAAAAAATAGTTAGCTCTCTCTTCAGCAGCATCATTCAAGCGACTAGATGTAGGCCATGAGAAGTAAGCAGCACTGCTTTCGCAGTGTTGTCCAGCTGAAGCAAATGGTTGAAGTGTTGGGGGACTCAGCGAAGGCAAATTAGAATGACTGCAACAAGTTCTTTCGAGATCCAAAGCTGATTCTTCTGATGGAGTTGAACCAGACGAACGGATCCTCATGTTAAATCTGGAGCGCTCCATCTTCCCTTAACCTAAAATTATAGTTCGTTTTAGTAAAATGAGGCTAATAGAATTCTAAACTGTTAAAGACAAGAAAAAATACCACTCCCAGCTTAGTTCAAAGTTAAAACTAAAGTGAACTGCAGATGAATTTAAAGACAAAAATATTAACATCTATAATTGACTTGATAGACTGCTAACATAAAATAAAAGAGGAAGTGAATTCAGGACATTCTGTATTCAAGTTTACATTTTCTATTTCCAAATGAAAGTTTGTTCAGAACCAAAGAGGAATCTCCACTCAATCAATCAAGCAAAAAGGGAAAAAAATTGGAAAAAAAAATTGAATCAAATCAAATCAAAATATTGAGTATCGTGGCACGCAATGTATCTTAGTCTTAGAACAATGGAAGTAAAGAAAAAGCCAAAGAAAGTAGCATGCAATAGGCAGTGAATAATTATGATGCTTCCCACTCAAATAAGAAAACACTTTTTCAAGCATTACTTTGCACAGTAACTATACGTGTCATTAAACAAGTAAAAACAAAGGAAATACTGGGGACCCGATAGGGTAATCATAAGATAAACGAATAATATCTCACTCGTCACCCAGTAAAAAAGAGGAGTAGAAATGGGACCGATTTTGAAATCTACAGCTTCCGATTCCCCGATTCAAGCAAACATACATTTTCAGATTCAGCAAAATATGTCTGGAACAGTATAGTAACTTCATAAGCTAAGTTAAAATGTAAGCATCTTATTTTGTCTTAAGAAAATCATTTCACACATCACCCCATCAACAGGGCAATAAGAAGTAACTGGTAAATATCGATGAACAAGACTCAAGTTCCAAAAATCCCATTTTCACAATGAAAAGTATCTGCTGATCCAAAGAAAGTTTCGTTACTTGGATAGCTAGATCTTGGGGGGGAAATACTTCCACGACATATTTAGTTATCAGAAAAGACGACAACAAACAACTCTACCAAAAGATTATCCCTTTTGCAGTTAACAAGAGATTGGGGAGTTAACATAGGTACACTCAGGCTTAGAATCTAACGTCAAAAAGTCAATAAACAAATTGGGTCCGAATGAATACTGAAAAACTGACCCAGAGCATAAAATACACCAAGAAAAGGAAAGCATAATCATCAGTGAAGACTACCATTCCAAGCTCGAAGGAGGAGGGAAGTAAAGAAAGAGAAGTAAACGAAAACGAATGAAAGTGAAGCTCACAGTGTCTCTGATTGGTGGAAGGAGAAGGTGAAGTAAAGATCATAACAGTTTCATTGACAAAAGCAGTACATGATCAAAACTCCGAATTGGAGCGAGAATCTGCAAGAAAGTATCCGGATTGAGGGATTGCGTTGTACGGGGCAAAATGATGGGTGGTGATTTAGTTCAATTCAATGCCACGATGAAAAGGCATCAAGGGCAGGGGGCAAAGAAGTGTGGTAAAGTTGAGGGGCGAGTGTGAGTGTGTTGGAAATTGTTTTTTGTTTTGTGCTTCTGAAAAGGCGCTTTAATGGGAGCTTCAATTTCTTTTGTTTGAATATTTTAATTTTTAGCATTGATGTATGTTGTTTAAAGGGGGAATCATAATTTTAGATTTTGGGTGTGTTGGAGAGAATTCATTGAAAAAAAGAATTTATAAATTGTAAAAACAATTTACGAAAATTAAAAAAAATTTACATATTTTAAAATAATTTTTTATGAATTTTGATATATTCAAAAAGAACTATCAAAATCAGATGAATTAATTTGTTTTCTTATCAGTAATTTAGTACCAATTTATTTTTTCTTTTTAGCAACATTAAAAATTTTAATATTTTAATACTCGTGTTTTTATATTTCGGATATTTAAAGTTTTTAATACCCATTTTAAATTTTTTTATATAAATATTGACGTTTGAATGAGTCAAACTCAAGTATTTTTTTTAGATCTAATTAAAAACAGCTCTTTCATAATGATATTTTATTTTTAATAGTTTGGGTATTAAAAATAAAAATAAGAGCTGGAAATAAACAAAACGAGTGATAAAAACATCAAAGATAAATATTTGAAAATAAAAAAAGTGCTGATAATATCAAAAAAAATATTGAAAAGAGCAAAGTTAAGTATTCTAAAATTGAATTTTGGGGGGGGGGAAAATCAAATCCAAAAATTTCTATGATATTTTATTTTTTAATTTTAGAATTTAATGTTTTAATAAAAAAGAAGTAAAAGGCTTTGGAATCTAACCAATATATTCCCTAAAAAGAGCATTTCTAAGCATTCAAAAAATAAAATAAAATTAAATCTTCTGTTTTGGTTAAATAAACATAATACTATATGTGTTATTCTTTCAAAATTCACACATTATTTTTTTAAAAAAATTGATATCTCATTACATACTAAGGGCTAGTTTGGCTACCACTTTTGAAACCTAGGTTTGGTTTCAAAACTTAGGTTTTACCTTAAAATTGAGGTTTTGTCCAAGTAAAAAAAAATTTCTCAAAAGCTATTTTGGTTACAAAACCTCAGTTTAAAACTTAGGTTTTCTCTTTCCTACTTTTTCCTCTTTCTCTTTCCTACTTTTTCTCTATTTCTCTTTCTTACTTTCCTCTTTTCTACCTACTTTTTTACTTCGGAATCCGTAAAAACTAATAACTTCCCAAACATAAATCACTTTTCAAAACCTAGGTTTTGCCTCGGAATCTGTAAAAGCTATTTTCCAAAATCTATTCTCCAAAATCTAGGTTTTACCTCGAAATCTGTAAAAGATATTTCTAACCTTACATCCAAAGAAGCTCTATACAATTCGCTTGGACCATATAATTTAAAACATCTCCATTGACTTGATTTTGTTGGTTGAAGAGAGCACATACATACAAACGTGTATATATTTAAAATAATTTTCAACGCCATGAGAATCTCAAGCTGCCAAACATCTATCTTGAATTCTTGCTACAAACATAACATGCGCGTCTAAGAATCCGTTGAAAATGTGTTTTTCCGCAAGTTGATGTAAGTATATTAAAAAGTTTTGTCTCAATTTCTGTAAAATATGAAAAAAAAAGGAGAAAAAAGTTTCTCCAAACACACAACATCATTTAAGGCTCGTTTGGGATTTGATTTTGCAAAATCTAGGTTTTCTTTTTCTTACTTTTTTCTTCTTTTCTCTTTCCTACTTTTTCTCTCTTTCTCTTTCTTACTTTCCTCTTTCCTACCCACTTTTTTGCCTCGGAATCCGTAAAAGCTATATCTACCCAAACATAAATTACTTTTCAAAATCTAGTTTTTACCTCGAATTCTGTGAAACTTAGGTTTTAAACCTGATTTCCAAACAAGCCCTTAAATTTCTTGTGATGATATTTGGGTATAGGTCATCTAAATTTGATCTAATTTTAAATTATATTCCGCCAAGTTTTGATTTTGATTTGGAGTCAGAGACACACCATTATTATTATGCCACCCACGTCCTCATTATGCAACAACAAATAAAATTAATGGCTATTAAATCTCATTCACTACCCATCATCCTTAAATTCAAGCTCATAATGCTATGCATAAATATTACAATATGAAAATTCACATCTCTTGATTTAACTGAAAACAAGTATTTCACATATATAAAAATTAAGTATCATTTTATCAATTTCCATATTAAAATCCAAGGGGATCTTGATGCGTGAGAAGCCAACCATTGTGTTGATTCTTTAGCTAGTTAAAGGCATGCATGAAGAGAATATCATCATGAATATATTTCTTTTATTCTTTTAGAAGATTTCAATTATAGGTTTCCATTTCTAACTAATCTCTGTATTTTCTCACGCCCTTATATTAAAACAAATGCAAGGAAAATGTGTTGTTCAGTATCAAGTAGAAACCATGGTCATATGTTATAAATCGTTTTATATTATATTTTATGAGGTTATATGATAAACTCAAATTCAAGTATTGTCAACTCAATTGATGGTGGTTTTCCTAAATATGTTATAGCATTCACTTGAACTTGAGATTTTGTGATTTTATATTTAAAAGGTTACAACACCTTCCATTAGAATTAACCTAAACATCAAAGACATTTTTTGTTATTTAAACTTTAACATTGAAAAAAGAGGAGTGATGGACTGAAACTATCAGTTACATTAAATACTTACTGGAGCAATTTCACATCATTCATTAAAGTCATGAAAGTTAAGTTTTCTGCACAAAATTATTGTTTCTACAACACCAGTTTCAACATCAGTATAAAAAGTATTTTTTAACCAATGTAAAAGAGTATTTCCTCAAATAATAAGAGATCAACTATATGTAGAACTGCTTTACGGATGAAGCTATTGTAGCATTAATTATAGCAGTTGATCAGTACCAGTAACAAAAATCAGAAAAAGAAAACGGAGAGAGGCTTAGCCATTAATAGACAATTTGCCAGATGCAACCTAAAAACATTACAGCAGGCTTTTCATCTGCTTCTGCTTCTTCTTCATCTTCTTGAACTGTCCTCAACACACATAGAGATCTGCAAGTTCCTCCAATGACTCAGAACAAAGCTTAGGATCTGCATGCTCCAGCATCCACAACAAATGATCAAACAAAACCACCTCACAGTTCACCACCAATATTCCTCTCTCATGGCTTCCTTCCTCCTCCTCCTCTGTTTTAGACTTGTCCATTAGAGCATTCAAGAGAGGATGATTCAAGTATTTTGAGCTTATCACATACCTTTTCCTCGCACTTCCAACATATATCATAGTCTCACATTCTTGTCCTTCTCGTTCTAATTCTGCTTCTGCTTCCTGTCTTCTTCCCCACATGTCTGCTTTTGCAGATTTGGACCTCAGACTGCTGTATGAAGAAGATCTTAGTAGCTTCATTGATAAGCTCCTGCATTTTCTGAGAATCAGATTCATCTTCTTCATTGGTATGGCTTTTAAACTCAGATTCACACAGAGGGAGAAAGAGAGAGCTATGAAAGAACAAAAAGAAGAGAGGACAAAGAGGCTTAAAACACACTCAGAAAATGATAGTAATGGAGCTTTTAAACTGGGAGAGAGAGAGAGACAGAGTTATGGAGGAAGAGGTTGGTGCTTAGTCGTTGTTCTCCAGTGATATGAAGTGTGGGGTCAATTTGCAACCAAACATTTCTTAGTGATATAAACAACCCATCTCTTAATTTATCCTTTCAGAAATCATCATCTGCAAAGACTAATCTGTATATAAAAACATTAAATAAATCAAATTCATCATTGCTTCATCATATTACTTTGTTCTATTTCATTTCTATTATTCATTCATTCATTTATAGATAGAAAGGGAAGGGTTTATTGTAAATTTTTTATTATTAATTATGAGTTCACATTAATCATATAATCTTTTATTTTTTAATAATAAAATTTTGTTAATGATATATTAAATTTTATGGACCCAGATTTAGCTTGGCGATCATAAAGTTGTTGAACTCAACAACATAGCGTTTTAATTCAGTCTGGTAAACCATTAAATTTTGTTGAAGTTTGTCATGAAAGGTGCATTAAAATATTATTATCAGATCAAGATAGCATTTTAGTTTGCATGCCTACTCAGCTAATCAATGAAAAGTCACAACATAAGAATGCTTAATCGAGTTTCTATATTTAGTAAAAAGAAAAATTAATGAAAAGCTCCTATTTAAAAATTTCATTAATCAAAAAGATTTAAATTGAAATACCGATATTTTTATATATAAAAAATAATAAAGAGTGCCTATATTCTCAATATAAAACGTAATAGATCATTCTATTTAATAAAATTTTTAAATAAAGACTTGTTTCAAGTAATTCAAAGTATACACACCAAGATAACCTAATTAAATGAAAGGACTCAATTTTCTTTAAAAAAATTAAGGTTTATTTTATAAACACAAGTATTCACCTGTTTCAAAACATTATTGGATACTAAATGTGAATACCTCTTTAAAAAGGAATTTAAATATTGATTTTCTACATTATGAGTGACGAACCCTTTTTACTAGACATAACTTCTATTAGTAATTAATGATTTAAATACTACAAATATAGACATCCTATTAGAAGATCATCTACCTCTAATTGAGCCTGATGATAATAAAATTTGGCCCCAATAATATCATAATTTAGGTAAGTGTACCTCTCACAATCAAAGATTGCATCCAGTAGAGACAGATAGACAGAAAGGAAAGCTCTTTGTCAAGTGATGAGTGATGAGGCAAAAGCCATATCCCGTAGTACAGACCTCATTGTTCTCTAAACAGTACACTCAAGCGGCTATGGTTGAGTCTCCATTTTGCCTTCTAAAATTGAGTCCCACAATTAATGCTTTGTCAAAAGTGTAAGCCTCAACAAAATTGGGTTTTTCTGGGAAATTACTTATAATTAACTTAAGGCAATAAATAGAAAAGATTCTTTGTGCCAAGTTTTCTAGAGTTCTCTTAGTAGCAGGACACTATCATGTGATTGTGCCAAGTGTTCAAGTTACTGCACAAAAAATTATAGATCTTTTCAGTGAATGATCAGCTTTAAATAGTAAGTAATTCATGCCTCTCACTTGTTCCCCCCTCTCAATTCAGGTATTGGTAATTGGTATATTGAAGGCAAGCTTTGATCTTTTTGGTGTTATCACCATAGCTAGAAAGTGTCACTGTCATTTGGGTCATGTCTTACCTTTTGGTTACTATCATTTGGCAAAGAAGCTCCACAAGCTTTTTATCACTTTCTTGGTTGACCCTAATTTTTTTGTTTCACATTGAGAACTTCAACAGGCAGTAGTCCTTAAACTAAAGTGATCAGAATTTATATAAACTTGTTTCTACTGATGTCTTAGCATGCTATAGTGCCCATACTCATTAAGCTTGATCATGATTTTACTGATATTCCTAATTGTTCAGGGTATTCTTAGTTCTCACCCTCTTTTTCATTAAAACAGTAAGGTTGTTACATACAAAAGAGTTGAGATTCAATCTACTAACCACTTATACTCAAGTAATCAGAATTATTATCATTCACACGAACTTGGTTCCAATGAGAGGTTAAAATATGACAGATCTATTGTTATTGATACTGCTCATAGTGATGTGCATGTTTATTTGAAATTGATCTAAATCACATAGGGTTTTTTTTGTTAGGGAAAATGGAGATTGGGATGGTCCCAATGTGAAGGAGCAAGACTGCGACCCACAGGAATGGGAAGGGGTGGACTAAAACTGGGGACTTTGGTCCTAAGTAAAGATGGGAGACAAACATTAAGTTTCAATTTTCAAACCCATCACTCTTCTGCTTCACATTATGGCAAAAATGGATCCACTTGACCTGTGTCCCAGCAAATTCATTCTAATTATGAACCTCACCGATTCAAATCCTTCTTGTTACATTCCCCCAACTTGTTTTACAGCTCATCCGTTTAACTCTCGATTTTGGGACCTTCTTGCTTTATTAAATATTTTGTTTGGATATGGCGCAGCTAAATGTTAAGAGTAGCCCACAATATCCCCCATTCTATGTACTAGGTACACGTAATTGTATCGAAGAAAAATATATTTAAAGCATTGTTTATCACTGAATGTAAGTATATTTCTCAGTAGTAGAGATAAAAATATTTGTTCTAAATGTTGTGTGGAATATGTCTTTCTTCTAAACTCAATTCTTGTTGGCAAAATCCCTCTACTGATTGTTTTAGTTTGCTTCAATTATTTGTTACTCAATACTACCAAGCGTTATGAAGTTTAACTAGAAATAACTCTTCCAGCATAAAGAAAATTATATCTCTTCCATCTAATCTAACTAAGGCTGGTATCTCTCAATATATGTATTATGCAAAATTGGTGAAGGTGGATCCCTGTGTTGTTTTCTATTAATTTTATAAATATTATAAGCTCAAGCCCCGTTTGGATGAGCTTTTAGGGAGTACAAACGCACGTTCAACAGTGTTTTTCATAAAATGAGATAATTTTTTTCACATATTTCTCTCGGCTTACATAAAAGCACTTCTTTACCGCGTTCCTAAACGGGCTCGTGAAATTTATATTGGAAATCCTCATGAGAAGAAATGTAATAAGTTGAATATTCTCCCTCATTGAAAGTTCGCTTTTGGGGATGAGTTTTTCCTTAACTGGTAGTTCATAACATTAGTACTTCATTGAATATATTTGCACTACTGTATAAAGGAAATATGGTCCATCAAATAATAATAACATATATAGTTTTATAAATATAAGATGCATGGATATGCTTGGGCTCATTGAGTTATGGTAAAGCTTATAATCTATAACAGGTTAACAGCAGTACAACAATAATTAATTAGTAACAAATTCATATTAAAATTTGAATCATTTTAATGTAATTTAATTTTTTTCTTAAAAAAAGAAACAACATACTAATTGGGATTTTAAAATAATAACAATTCGGAAACAAACAAAATACAAATAATGATGGGAAGATGGTGGAGACACTTTGAAGCCGATGTGAAGTTGATTTGAGCATAGTCTTCATGGCAATGCCACGTACCAAGGTTTGATTAGACATGTTAATTAAAAGCTTGACACAAATTAATTAGGTATGGTTTGTTTATGATCAAAATGCAAAAGCAAAATTGCATGAATCAGCCCTACTTGTCTCCTTTGTTAGAAGATTGCTTTGTATTTCAAGAAAGAATGGCATTATGGTGATACCAGTGAAATCATATTACTTAATTCATCCCAACCCCCAAGAGAGAGAGAGAGATAAATTATATGGAGAACTTTGTTTCTAATTAAATTAGGGACACTGCTTTTTTTTTCCTAGTACTACAGTCCGTTTGGGAAAATGGTGGAAAAGTGTTTTCACATAAGTCGAGGTAAATATATGAAGGAGATTATCTTAATTTACGGAAAAACATTGTTTGACGTGCTTTTGGGAGGTAAAAAAGCTTACCCAAACACCCACATTAAGCATGTGTGATGGAACAGGACCGCTTTAGTTGGTGAGGAGTAGGATTGATTTTTTATGCCTTGAAAAGTCAATGATTGTTCAACAACAAAAGACCCCTTTGGGATTGCGATAGAGAAGTAATTTTACGTAAGTCGATGTAAATATATGGAGGAAATTATCTCGTTTTATGAAAAAACACTGTTGAATAGGCTTTTGACTTTTCCAAACGAAATGACAAACAAGCCCAGAAAAAAAATTCTTGATATATATATATATATATATTTGTGTGTGTGTGTTGAGTACATTCCAAGAATTTTTTTAGGTTAATTTATGTTGAAGTGATATGGAGATCTCTTTTATATTTAAATTTTTAATATCTTTTATATTAACTGGCGAATTACATGACTCTTCTTTGAATTTTTGCTAAAATAAAATATTTTGATTTTTTCAAAATTATTCATATTTGTTTAAATAAAAAAAGCCCCTTCATCCTTGTGAGGATATACAAGTTAATGTATGGAATAGGATTTATGTAAGCTTATGGTTACATTTGTTAAAATAATTAAAAAAACTTCACCCTTTATTATTTTAATAGTTTGGATCATTAATTGATAGTATTTATAGAGTTAACTCATAATTAGTTGAATATGAATTGGAAAATCTGCATGAATCCGAAGCATAAAAAAACATACAAAGATTCAGCAAGAAGCCTGCTTATTAATTAGTGTTAGCAACAACCCACATATAATTTATAATTATTAGCAGTGCCATAATGTCTCTGATAATATTATTATGCTTTTGTTGTTACATGTTAATTAATTTTTGAGGATGAAGCTTACATGGCACAATAATCATCTGCCATTATCATCCTCACTGACTTCTTGTCACTAAGAACAGAAACATAGCATACACACAAACACATCCTTGTGATTTATAGTGCATGTTTGAGAAATTTTTTTCTAACGGTACACGTAAGTCAAAACAAAAAAATCTCAAAATTCGTAAAAAGGACATCGAGATCTATAAAATCATCTCAAAATTCATAAAACCATCTCGAAATCTGTAAATTCCTCAACGGATTCATACACACAAACTATACATGACACCCAGAAGGTTCATTAGGTATACAACACACTTATTGTTATCTCAATAATCCTGATAATCCATGTGAAATAAAATTAAATCAGTGTTCATAGCAAGATGGGATTTTCTATTTAAATAAAGTTTATTATCTTGAGTTTGAAGCATGTTTATTAATTATTATCTATCATGTACATAATTAATTATGTTGTCCTGTTTAAACATGTTTTTTTTCTGTGATGAAAATTACCCTTTTTGGTTCTCTATACAAAGTCTATGATTGATCAAACCCACGAGGCCACAATGGCATTTAACTCACATTTCATAAGCACAAATGTTGTAGCAGTCTTTTTAATTTTTATATGTACACTCCTTTAATTGCCTGGTCTTATTTATGAAGAAAATGGGTATTTTTTTTAATTTTTTACTATAAATCACCTCATTAAATTTAGTATGTTAATACGTAATTTTATTTTTTAATTATTGTTCCCTAAACTGTTATTTTCTTAAACATTTCATTATTGTGTGTGTATATGGAGTATTGAATTGTAAGGTCAAAATGTTCTTAGATTTTAAGATGTATTAATAATGTTTAAAGTTTTTCAAATTTAGGTGAAATAAGTTAGGAATGTTTTATAAATACAGCCAAACACTCATGGTTTATAAAGTACATATTTTTCTGGTGAAAATGGGCTTTTTTGTAAAAAAAAAAACTGGGCATTCACAGGGATGGTTGCCAAATTATATTCAAGGGATAATTACATTTATATGCCGCGATAATGAATTAATTACTTTAATATCTTAATAAGTTGTTAATAACAAATCAATGAGTATCATTAACAAGTGAAATAATTACTATTAGCAACCTCTTGGTATCTTAGAATAATTAGTTCGTATAACTTTAAAGTAATTCTTCATATATTTAATTATTTATTATCGTCATCCGTCAATAGAGATTAGTCAAACGTAATAACAATTGTCAGTTGGCTTTATTGATTTAACGGATTTGTGACTTTAGTCTGGTATATTATATATTTGTTAATTTTTATATCACTGATATTATGAGCTGCATAAATTATTGTTCTTTTTTAATTTATTTAAATCTTATAATTTAAGATTTTATTAAGTTGTTATAACTAATATCTCAATAAGTTAGATAATTTCTAAATTTAGTCTTACTTATTATTATTTTAGGAATATTTTATCATGAAAATGAAGCAGTAGTGTAATACTTTGATAACATGAATTATATACACATAAACTTCAAAATAATTTATAATCAGCACTATTAAATAAAGATATTAATAAGTTAGAGCAATATAATTATACATTTTCATACTATATTGATTATACAAATAATAAGTCAAGGTTTCAACTTTGAAGAGTCTCTCTCACACACACAGTGATACTTGGGCTCACAAAAATTCCAATAGTATAAATGTTCTTTGCAAAGTTAGTAGTTTTATCATCTATCTGTAGTTCTGTATGCTATTAAATTCACATATGGTTAAAAATCAATTTGCATATGTTAAATTAATAAACAAATTAAGAGTTCTTGTTTGTTTCCTCCAGCTCGCTTCCCCACAAAAGCCAAAGGCCCCAGTAAAAGATAACAATAAAAAAGAAGCAAATTGATTCATAAACTTTTAACCGGTTGTAACTTAATTCTTGAGCTTTCATTCAGTGTAATTCGGCCTCTATAATTTTAACTCAAATGTAATTCAATTTCTAAATTTTAACTCACTACAACTCAATCCTTATAGTTTTAACAATTTTATAATTTAGTAGTTGACGTTTAATTATATATGACTTATTTTTTCAAAACATTGGTGCTAAATAATAAAATAATTAAAATTATAGGAACTAAATTACAATCAAATTAAAATCATAAGGCTGAGTTTTATCGAATCAAAATTCAAGGATTAAATCAAAATTTGATTAAAACTTAAAGGATGAAAACTAATTTTTTTCATAAAAATATGTACCTACTCACTCAAAAATTCGAAAGTTTATCTAAACCTGCAAAGATAAAATGATTCTTTAAATCATGTAACTAAATATATTTTCCCCAATTCTTCCATATATAACAGAAAACGAAAAAAATAGCATTTTAAATATTGTAATGACAATAATGGTTAAAAGATAGACATATTTCTTTAATTAAAAAATAAATGATAGAATGTATCCTGTTTTTGTATCTTTACCTTTATCAGGTTCATTTTAAGGTTCTTCCACTTTTAGATATGCTTACGCATAGTGAGCAGTCATCTATAATAATAACTTACGCACGAAGGAGTTTAGGAGAGAGATGCCCTCTCACTAGGGAGAACAGTGGACTTAAGCACTAAATCTGGATTTTATTTAATTTTACCTTAAAATTCTTCACAAATATTATAATAATAAGGTAACATTGTTTTTTTTTTTTTACTTTGGATGAACATAACTACATTTTTATTAATAAGTGAAATTACTTGAACTGTTATCATTATTTTCATGTAAAAGTAATTCGATCTAACTCAACTCAAGTATTCGTTAAATTATACATCGAATGATATAACACATAACTCAATTAAGAATTTCTTTTTTTATTAACAGTGAAACATTTAGAAATGCTTTTATAGTTTACGAGATAAATGTATGAAAAAATTAAGTAGCCAAAACGTTCTCCCAAACGAGCATGCACACATGACACATGTCAATCATTAAAGATATCATAAATTTAAATGTTCCCTTCCCAAATTGCACTATTTGTTGGATTCCATTTAATTTTCCCACCATATATTTGCTTGATTTTTAGCTAACATAATGCAATAACTTACATGTTTTTCTGTGAGTGTAATGTAATCCTTAAATTCTAAACATGCCCTCACAATATTTAAAAAAAAAAATCTAAGCAATCTGCATTTTGAATAAAAGGTATTATTAATAATTTAGACAATTTCCAGAACAGTCTGTCTTAATGCCTAAGTAAACAATCTAAAGGACCCTTGTAAAAAAAGAACAAAACAAATGAGTATATTATGATTCTTTACATCACAGTGTATTTTGTGTAACACGTGGTTAGTTTTAAGCATAACAGAACACCCAAAAAGAATCAAGTTTTGTATAAAAGACGGTGATTTATTGTAATGTTGTTTGTTTAAATATATTAAAAAAATCTAATTAATAAATATATTTATTACTTTTAATCAAACTAATTTATGAATTGATATATAATATGATATTATATATAAATATTTTAAAATATATATTACAATTAAGTAATTTATTTATTTTTTTAATTGTTAAAAAAATCTATTTATTTATTATATATCTAATAACAAACATGATTAAAAGTGTTTTTCACATGCATTTAACATTCTAATCTAAAGTGTTTTTATATTTTAAAATATTTTTCAACACATCTAGCATTAAAGTAAAAAAAATAGTTTATAATGATTAATATATTTGAGCAAGTATATCAAGAGGATAAAATAATTTAAAATATTGGATATACATGGAAAAATAAAAAAATATTTAAGCCTAAAAATGAAGTTCCTGTATATAGCGCATCCGATTTTTTCTTTATAGATTTTTCTTGCTAATGATAGATTTAACCAACCCATTGGGAGATAATTGGCATAACATGTGTACGAAACCCTACCCATTGTTCATAATTTTGATAATAGATCGAATATTCAATGTTAATTTTGATAGGTATACATACATATTACCTCATCCATCGAGTGTCATTGCTCCTTCAGCAAATCACCAACTCGGAAGTAACTGTAGTGTTTGCGAGCAACTTCAACTCTCCCTCCCTCCCTCCCTCTCGCAACTCTTCCTGACCTTCGTTATCCCAGACTTTGCAAATCTAAATCGTTATCCCCTTCCTAGGGTCTTCCTAGGGTTCTTTTATACACGGCTCTTCCTTTTAAATAGAACCACCTATTGGCTTTTTTTAGTGGAACAAATCTCTGCCTTTAACTTCTGCACTGAATCTGTTTTTGAGATCTTCGACTCTGTTTTGATACCTTTTTAGCAGAAGAACCCTTTTGCGAATTTCTTAATAATTTGCTTGCCTTGAGATTTATAACTCAATTTTGCTTTCATCTCGCGTTCTTGGTTTCGGGGTTTTCTTGGCGATTGATTGTTTATCTTTTACCATAAATTATTGGTGAAAATGGATGGATTTGGTGCTGGGGGTAATATTCAAGATGCTTCCAACCCACATAATCTTAAGCAACTTGATACACCTGCAGGTTAGCTTCCCTTTTATTGGTCTTTTTTATTTGGTTTCTGCTTATCTATCTAGTGAGATCTGTTACGCTACCAACTAACTTGAATCTTTAGAACACGAAAGAAAAGAATATATGTAATTCGTGAATCATACAGAGATTGTATTGTCTCCGTATGCTTACTATCTTATTAGCTGCTTGTTGGACAATGGTATACCGTTCAAGTGACAAATGATTTTAGGTGTTGAACATTTAAGTCCAATAAAAAAATTTCTCTTCCTTAACAGAATTTTTTTTGCTTGTTTTTATTTAGTTTCTAAAATTGAACGACTTTATCAATGCCCATGCCAAATTTAATTGCATGCTATCATTGGCTACTCGACAAACGACAAGCTACTTTAAGTTACTCAATCTTTGGTTTCTTGAATTGTGTCGGCTTGCTTATTCACTGTGTATGGTCACGAATTACGGAGTAAGGAGCACTCCAGATGCTCTCTACTTCATGGAAAATTGTGTGGATTTCTATGCTTGCATGCAGAGTAGAAAATTATGTGGATTTTCTACCTCTTTTCTGGCGTAAAGAGATTTTTGTACTTTCATCTGCTGCCAAATGTTTTTCTCGATATTACTATAGGATTGGTTGACGCTGAGCATTAAAATTATCTGTGCTCAGCAATTACATCTTTGGCTTGCCAGCTATTGTAATTGTTTCCTTCCTGAGAATTTTCTAATTCATATTACCATCTTATACCCATATATAAATTCTGGTCTTCGTAGCTTTGCTTGAATGCAGAAGCTGTGCATAACTGCATATGCTAATCATCTGAAAATGTTTAGTAGGGTGATTAATGTCTCAAACTTTTATATTATGCAGGAGATGCAGTATTTGATGCATCACAATATGCCTTCTTTGGGAAAGATGTCGTTGAGGAAGTTGAGTTGGGAGGATTAGAAGATGAAGAATGTGATATACCTCCTGTTGAATTTGATGAGGAGGAGATTTTTTTCAGAAGAGAAGAGGTATGTGTTTATTTATTTTTATCTCAGTTCCATCCATTAAAGTTACTGTGGTTGATAGGATTTTTTGGGGGGGAAAGAAGGAAAAGTTGGATATGTTGAAATTGACACGTGCCTTAATTTTCTTTTATGGTTAAGGGTTCTACATTTGTTTCATTAATGTAAGTTTGATGCATATTGTTAATTCTTGCTTCATGTTTCTGTTAATCTGCCAATGGTCCTCGTTTACCTTATTTGCCTCCCTCTCTAAAGTGGATTATTACAAGATGAAATATTCAATTTGAGGACTTTACGTCATAGGATGGCTATTCTCTAATACATAATCCTCCCTCTTCACAGTTGGTTCTTTCATACTTTACGGTATAATATATACCCACTAATTTCTTTTTGAAAATAATGGCATACACTTTTTTGTCTCTGACAGCAAACTGTTTTGCTATTTTTTATTTAATTAATATATTTGGATAGGGAATTAAATTGAAAAATAATCTTTCTTGTGTGGATGATAAAATTGCAGTACTTGTTTTCTTGTGAATATTTATTTCTCATTTAAATTTAAACTGTTTCAAATATGATTTGGGGGGTTAATTTTTCTCTAATTACCTCTTATTTCACAATGCAGGCTGAGGAAATGAGATCTCATTCAGATGTTGATGATCTCAGTACCACCTTTTCAAAGGTTAGATTTATACCACTGTCATATCAGGCCTCTTTTTAAAGTAAAAAGAAAAATCAAATTGTTGCATTCATAATTTCATTTATCAATTTAATGAGCATGAAGGTGTAGTATCATGTGACAGTTTTATGAAGCCTAACCAATATGCCTCTTAGTCTATGTTTAAGATATTGGTGGTAATGTTATTTTCTCCTGTTGCTGGATAGGTGGGTGAGTTTCAGAGGCTATACAGGGAAACTGTATCAGATAGTTAGAGCAATGCTAATAAATAGCATCCTCTTCTAGAAGGGGATATCAGAAAATTATTTTATTGCCAGTATCATTAAAAAAATCAGACCTTTTCTGGTTGAAAAGCTTGGAGTAGTGAGTGAGGCTTATGATTTTGGAAGTCTTGACAAAGACACGTTCGATTTGGGAAAATTGAGCAAAGAAGCAATTAGTTAAGCATGTGGTTTTTAAGTCATTAACCACTCTTTTGGTTGCATTTGTAAATTGTACTTTTTATCCTTCCGGTTGCCTGTTTCCTCCAGTTTCTGCTTGTCTGTTATGTATTTTCTTCAATAAACCTTTTATCAATTGGAAAAGGGAGAAAAAACTGCAGGGAAAAACAGAATTAGAAGATTTCATGGAAGGGAAAATGTATGTGCTAATCATGCATCATTGTCATCATATGCTATGATTTCTTATTGAAGCCACTGCATGGGTTCTATCACTGCTTGTGAGTTTAGGTGTTTTTTTTATGGTGTTGATGATAAAGTTTGGCTTGTTTTGACCCGCTTTATGCTTTCTTTTGCATGGTGGGTGGCATTCAATTCAATTGTAGTTTTGTTGTTTCGTTTCAGTTAAACACGGTTGTTAGTGGAACAAGAAGCATGGGACTTATGGCTGAACAAGTATCAAGAGAAAGTGAGTACAGCTTTAACATAAATATCTTTTCAAACATACGCAAACTTCTCTTGCTTGTTACCTTATCAATCTATATGGGGAATTGGTGTCTACTGTTGTGTTGTCTAGTATGAACATTATTATCTTTTTCTATTTATGAAATGTTGTTATCTTCAATATCGTTTTATGCATGTTACTAGTGCTGGGGCACTAACCTCCGGCTACTAATCACTGTCTTCCTTTATCCTCCTTGCATGGGAGTTCTTTTCTTCCCTTTATTTTTTTTATTTTATGTGGTATAAGCTGCATGTGAGTTTTTGTTCTTTGATTGTATGAGCGCAAAATGTTGTTGCTACTACTATGCATGTGGGAGAAATGCTCATATTGCTGCATTTGAATATGCTGCTCCACGAACGCAAGTACCCACACAAAGTGTTCCGTATGGTTGTGCCATAGTTTGGGACTTGAATGAGATGCATGCTTCTTTGTTTTTGGGAATGCTGGCTTTTTGATCCTTTTGCCGTTTACATTTATTGTATTAGTTGACTGAATTCTTTACCTCACTCTTGGATTATTTTATTTAGATTCATCTGCTGCTGAATGGGCACAAAGGGGCAATGTTTCTGATTGGTTTGATCAGCATGATTATGAAAGCGAAGGTGCTCAGGATGGGAAAAGGTGGTCATCACAACCACATTCTTCATTGGTTCAGTTGCAAGATTCAAAGGCATTGCACAGAACATCTTCGTATCCTGAGCAACAGCAGCAGCTGCAACCACAACAGCATTTTTCTAGTGAACCAATTTTGGTTCCAAAATCTTCTTATCCTCCTGGTGGCAGGTCCCAGCAGGATTCTTCAAATCATGTTGGTGGATCTCAGATGCCATTGTCTTCGCCCAATCATTCTCATTTCTCCAATTCTCAGATTCCATTGACTGGCTTAGCTGGGTCCCCTTTTGGTGGCAATATGCATCAGATTGCAAGTGGTTCTCCTGGTAATAATCGAATGTCTAACCAATGGGTCAGTCAAGTAGGATTTTATCCTGGTGATCATCCCAACCTTCGGAACAATTTATTGCCGCAACAGTTGCCCCTTCATAATGGATCAATACCTCCACATCTTGTGACTCAATTGCAGCAACCACAGCAGAGAATGCATCCTCCTCTTCAACATTCTCCGGGCTTTTTATCGGGTTTCCCATCTCATGGTGCACCCATGGTTGGCAAGTACGAACAGATGCTTGGTCTGATTGACCCGAGAGATCAAAGACTAAAGTTAGCTCCCAAAATTAGACAGAATTTTCGGTTTCCTCCACAAGGATTTGATATGGGTTTCCAGAGGAGTGAAAGTGGATGGCCACAATTTAGGTCCAAGTATATGACAACAGATGAGATTGAAAATATTTTTAGGATGCAGCTTGCAGCAACACATAGCAATGACCCATATGTAGACGATTATTACCACCAGGCTTGTCTTGCAAGAAAGTCCTCTAATGCTAAATTGAAGCATCACTTCTGTCCAAATCAAATTAGGGAAGTCCCTTCACGAGCCCGTGCTAATACTGAGCCTCATGCTTTTCTTCAGGTTGATGCTTTAGGGAGAGTTCCGTTTTCATCAATTCATAGGCCTCGTCCTCTTTTAGAAGTTGATCCTCCAAATTCTTCGGCTAGTAGCACTGAGCAAAACATTCCAGAGAAACCCCTTGAACAGGAGCCACTGCTTGTGGCTAGGGTTACCATTGAGGATGGTTTATGTCTTCTTCTTGATGTAGATGATATTGATCGTTTCCTACAGTTTAACCAGCTCCAAGATGGTGGAATTCAGTTGAAGCAGCGTCGACAGGCTCTGTTAGAAGGACTTGCTGCCTCGCTTCAATTAGTTGACCCACTGGGAAAGAATGGGCATGCAGTTGGGCTTGCTGCAAAAGATGATTTTGTTTTCCTGAGGATAGTTTCTTTACCCAAGGGATGGAAACTTCTTACTAGGTACCTTAAATGTCTTTTTCCAGGTGGCGAGCTTATGCGAATAGTCTGCATGGCCATCTTTCGTCATTTAAGGTTTTTATTTGGTAGTTATCCATCTGACCCAGCTGCAGCAGAAACTGTAAGTAACCTTGCTGGGGTTGTTTCAAAGTGTGTCTGTGGAATGGATCTTGGAGCACTCAGTGCTTGTCTTGCAGCAGTAGTTTGTTCATCTGAGCAGCCCCCTTTACGTCCCCTGGGAAGCCCTGCTGGTGATGGGGCTTCCTTAGTTTTAGTATCTTTGCTTGAGAGGGCCACTGAAATTTTAACTGATCATCATGCTGCCAGCAACTGTAGTATCGCAAATCGGTCGCTTTGGCAGGCCTCATTCAATGAATTCTTTTCTCTTCTTACCAAGTATTGTGTGAACAAATATGATAGTATTGTGCAATCATTGCAGACGCAAGGGACGCCAAATATGGCTGCCATTGGGTCAGACGCTGCCAGAGCCATTACCAAGGAAATGCCTGTTGAGCTCTTGCGTGCTAGTCTTCCCCACACCAACGATCACCAGAAAAAGCTATTACTTGAGTTTGCTCAACGCTCTGTGCCTGTTGCCGGATTTAATAGCAGTTCTGGGGGCAGCAGTGGTCACGTGCACTCAGAGTCGGTGCTGAACTAGTAATGTACTTGGACATTCAAATAAGGAAGCATGATTTCTTTTAAGGTACTTCTGTATCAGTCAGATGTGGTGGAAGCATTAGTTGCATCTATTATGGAAAATTTTAGCCTCTTATTTTGTTATATTGACGGACAATTCCATGGAGCATTGTGATATTTTGCAGCCAGGCCCATCTGTATCATAGAGTTGGCTTGATTTGTTTCTCTCTTCTTTTATTTTTCTTTTGACAGGGGAGATAATTGTTTTCAACTCTGGTTTCTAGAGCACAACAGGTGGTTAATATGTACAAGTTTAAGGCTTTATGAAATTCGCTTCCCATGTTCCTTTACTATTATCACACAAAGGAATGGGATTTGGTTGCTGCATGAATGCTTACCTGTGCAGGAAAACCCTTCCCTTATACTTGAAGTGGCTTTTTTTGAGGTGCACAATTACACAACCAGATGACGGGTCGGCATGACAACCTTTTTCTGAATTGCTGATGAATGCTGCTGCAAAGAGTGTACTGTTTTGAACTTGGTTCATTATATGATGCGTTTATTTATTTTTCCTTCTCGCCACCAATTCTTTGTTGGTCATTGATCTGTCTTGCTGTCTTTTTGTGGGGTTTCCTTCAATATCTATCATTTTTATCAAATTAACTTATCTAATTTATAAATTAATATATAATTTAATCTATTTAAGAGTATTTTAGAGAGATCGAGCGTTTGTTAGAATTTATTTATCTTAACTTCTTTAATCGATTTAGTAACTCTTATATTAAGGATTGTAGGAGTATTTTTACCTTATGGTCAGGTGGAACATTGACCAAATCACTTAGAATATATTTAATAAAAATTATATAATATCAATACTTTATGGAAAAAATGAATCAAATTGGACTGAAACTGAATCAAACCAAACGAAGTTCAAAATCTAATACTCCCTTTGGAGATATATAATTAATATGCATATATCAATAAGACCATAAATTAATATATGGTTCATAAAACCATAAATTAATAATTGTTAATAAATTTCATCCCGTCAACTCTTGCATGTCGTTATTTAAGCTTCTCAGTAGGAGCATGTCGCTGGTAACGCAGATCATCTTACTCTTATTCATTCATTCATTCATTTCTTTTTTAAAATGACAGTTTATTCAGTATTCGATCTCACTCTAGAATTAAGGTCAACGATTAAGCCATTATTCAAGCGCTAGTCAACTCAATACCTTCGTATTTTTTTCTTGTTCTTTTTAAATTTTAAGAGAATAAATATTTATGAACGTTCACCTGCACATTTCGCAATTGGCTAGACAAAATCCTTACTTTTACGGCTACAATATTGGATCTTCAGATTTGAAATGTGTATGCGCGCTCTCTCTCACACACATTGGAAAGTTCTATGATGCCTTGAAAGGGTGAGCGGCAAAATTTAAATACAAGCAATGAATGAGAAATATCATCATTGAAAATTTAAAGTAAAATAAATTTTCTTAAACATTTCCCTATAGCGATGGGAATGCGGGTTGGGCTCAGCCCGCGAATGGCTGGAATCTCTAACTCCTGGGTTGGCCTAACTTGCTTTTTTATTTTTTTAAGAAAATTTATTTTATATATTTTTTGCTTTTTTTCAATTACAATATATTTTACAAAGAAAAAAGTAATATTAAATTCAAATTTTAGAAAATTATTGAACACTTATTGATAGGATTGGAAAAAGAATCATGAAATTATACAATCTTATAGGAAAAATAGAAAAAAATTATTTTTACAAAAAAATAAAAGAAAAAAGTTGGCGTGCTGGCCCACTAACCCACCGTAGCGGGCTCGGGTTGGGGATTCTTAGCCCGTCAACCCTTGCAGATCGGGTCGCATTATTTGGAAAAAAAGGTGAAATCATACCTCTAGTTTTAAAGAGCATTTACATTGTTACTTACAAATTGTTCATTAACCAGAATTAGGATAGTGAAAGGGGTTAGTCCCTCAAAGCGTAGTGAAAAAAGTTTGAATCTTCATTAAAAATATATGTCTATATTTAATATTGATAGTACCTTGAACATGATTGCCCTTTATAAAAGTATATATATTTGCTTAGCAAAAAAGTTTGAAATCTAATATTTTTGTAATATATGTATATTTTTCAATTGTGTAAAATTTTGTATTATAGATTCCCACAAACTAAACACCATTGAGTTGGTAAATGAATCTATTGCACTTGGTGTCCTATAACATGCACACATGTGCACTAGTTATTTAAAGTGGAATTTTATATGTATCCTTTGTTATTTTTTAAGTTAATTTCAAAAGAGAGAGAGAGACAGAGAAACTCAATACATGAAAGATTTTTAAATTTGTTTCGGCCAAACGAAATATTTATAAATCAAGTCTTACAAATTTAAGTGAGTTGTGCATATTTAAATGATTACTTTCATGAATCTCACACACACACACAGATATCTGCGTGCGCGCGGCGGACCTACTTTCAGAAAATTAGGTATATATTAGTACTATGTTATTTATTTTGCACTCACTCCTTTACTTATTTTGAACCATTGAATTTTTGTTCAAATTCTTTTTAAAATATATTAAAAATAAGTCTTACTTATCTTTTTAAAATATATTTTACACCCCTAATTCAGGGTCATTAATCTGCCACTGTATGTGTGTATACATTCATACGTTGTTTTAGAGAGTTGTAAAGAAGGATTTGTGGTGTAATTGCTGTGCTTTAACAGGGCAAATGGATGAGGACGCAACAATTAAATAATGACAAATTTTAGGACACGTGTCGATCAGATAAACGATAGCTTGGGAATGCGAATTTTAAAATTTGGTGTGAAAATAGACTAATTTGTTGGGATAAAACCCACTGGAGAGGATATGCCAAGGAGCGGGAATAGAGGGTGTACGAGGTCAAGGTGGTCATTTTGCCTACCCAACATTTATGTAGCTATATCTATATTTATTTATGATGCCAGAAAAATATATATCTATGTTTGTGATAGAATTAGGGTGGGCAAGTGCCTAATTACATAAATAAAATGTTGATGAAAAATTATTTGATTCAAAATTTATTTTTACAACTGGACATATGTTGCGTATAATTTAAGAAATGCTATTGAGTTCTTCTAACAGATTTTAAATATTTTTATAATAGATTAAATTTTGTAATATAAGACAATTTTTACCTATGTAAATCGAATGACTAAAATTTTAAAGAGATAGTTTTTGGGAAAATTAGGAAAAGTTCAAGAAATTAAAGTTTATAGATGATAATGATTTAGATGAGAGTATTTCAAAATTTTCAAAGCATTAATATTTTCGTTGTGTAAAATTTATCATACCTTTTCATCAATAATATTTTTATTGGGTATTTTTCTCCAATTGTTCCTAATTTAAAAATTTAGAAAATTTACAACCAAGTTATAAATAAGAGAATTAATGAATAAAATATTTCACAAATTCACACAATTACTGTAAGGTCTCAAGAATAGCGACTGATGTTGTTAATGAAGGCTAGTAAAGTTGTCGATAACAATCTCAGCAGCTCATCTTAGGATATGATGATAATTTTATCAATTTTTACACCATTTTATTTATTAATTCTCATATTTAACATCTATATACAAATTTTTCTGAAAATTTCCCTGTAAAAATCATGCTTATCATGTTATATATTCTTGTTTGACAAAGCTGGAGACCTGAATTTACGATTCACCCAAATGAAATTTTGCAAGTCTCCGGTGAGGCGAAATGATGTGAAGTTAGGAACGCGACCTCCTCCATAATTCACTCGACTAATAAATTATCAATTTCAATATCTGCTTTCGTAGGGTTCCTCTCGAATCCATCTTTCTTTTTCACTCTGCTCCAAATCCAGCCCATTTTCTAATCCTTCCGGTGGGATAGATCTCTGCCATGAACTAATGTACTCAATTCCTTGTCGAGATCTTCTTTTCCCCTTTGCTTCCTCGCCATTTTAGCTAAAACATTTTGAGCAATTCAAGATTTTATTTTTCTGTATCAAGTTTTCCTTTTTAGCATTCCCTTTACTTTTCTTGTTGATCTTTTGCGTTTTCCTTTTTCTGGGTTTTCTTCCATCATCGTTTTTATGGTATACTACTTATAGATATGGATGGGCTTGGTGCTGGGGGTGATATTCAAGATGCTCCCAAACCGGAGAGCCTTGAGCGATTGGGAGATGTTCCCACAGGTTTGCTTCCCCTTATTTATCTTGTCTGTTTCTTCTTCTTTTTTTTTCTGTCCCGGGTATTTTATTCCTCAACTTTTTCATATAGATCCTGTTCGAGTCAGCCAGTGATTTGAATTATAGGAAACTGGAAATATAGATTAGTCTGGACGGTATAATTATGTATCTTGCACTTCTAGGTTCCTCCTTGTTTAATACAGCCGTGGTCGGTGGCACCATAAAGTTTAAACTTTTACGGAAGTAACTGGAAAAAAGCCTGAGCTGGAGTTGAAGGTTTTGCAAATCCTAAAAAGTTTATTCAGTTGATTAAACTTCTCAATGAAAATTGTTTTTAAATTTCCATCGTTGCTGTCTAGCATTTGCTATTGGTGGCTGCCGCGGCTAACAAATGCAGTGTATGCTGACACTGCCGACTGCGTTCTTTCTCCTTTTGCTGATATGATTGTGGATTTTCTTTGTTCACTGTGGTTGATTATTTTGGATGTTTTAATTTGCGACGTGGCTAATGTCAATAGCGGTGGTTTAGTAGTGATTTCGCTTGATTTCATTGCTATGTTATGAAAAATTATTCACATTAAAATTTTGGAAGAAGATTCTTGACTTCATGACTAGATTCGCTTTCAAAATTAAACTTCTTTTGCCTTCTGTATCTTTTATCATCCTGATGTGCTTCTTCTCTATTTTTATTTTTTTGGTTATGACAGCTGTAGTGTGAGGGAATCATCCGTTATGTGTGGGACCTGTACTTTCTTATGTTGAGCAGTTACAAAAAACCTGCTGGGATGTCTTGAACTGAAAATTCTTCTGTTTTGCAGGAAGTGCAGTATTTGATGCATCACAATATGCATTCTTTGGCAAAAATGTAGTCCAGGAGGTTGAGTTGGGGGGGTTAGAAGATGCAGACAATGGTTTGCTTGGCGTTGATCTTAATGAGGAGGAGTTCTTTTTTAATATTAACAAAGAAGGGGTTGGTTTTCAACTTTTTAGAATTTTGATTATTTTGAATTTCCAGTAGCTAAATTTTTTGAAATTTAAATATGTTGAGCTTTTGCTTTTGGTTGAGAAGCTTGTATTGAGGACTTGACGTCATTTTGATGGTGAAATGGATCACATCATTTTATAAATTGCTCTCTTGTTAAAGCCATTTGTCTTTCGTTGGATTAATCTTCTCTCCTGTTGTCCTCATCATGTCCTCTTGTGGTCCTCCAAAACTTCTGAGAAGTAAAATCATATGATCTTATTTTTCTTAAGACAAATTACTGAACACAATCTTTTCTGTTTTGTTTTGCTTTATATATGTCAATTTACTAATGTATGTGTAATTCAAGTACATTTTCACGTTCCAACATTGACTCTTCCTGGTCAAGTAAACAATTCTATTTTGACTATTAACCTTCAAGGGGGTGACCTATATTTCAAGAGCTGAAATTCAAGCTATGAGTTGGTTAGATGTCGGAGTTGTTATTAGAGATCATTGCTATATTTGGTTGCACATGGAGTTTCTACCATTAAATGCCTCTTTTTCTTAGGATATTTGATCCTGATCTATTGTCAAAGGGTTGGATTGGTGATTTGGAACCATTATGGGGGAGGGAGGTAACTAGACTTTTGAGAACTAATAATGGAATTATGCAGGCTGAGTCTGTTAGTCTTGGTGGATCATTTTCTGCATTGATCTGGGGCATGTTTGTAGATGTTTCTTTTCAATTTATTGGGAGGGATTTTGTGCTAATCTATTTTTTATTCTTGGAGTGCTTTTATACAGGATAGACAAAATTTGATCTTGTCTTGTAGACAAAGTTGAGGGCAGTGAGCTCAAAATTGAAAATGAATCTTCATTAGTTGTTAAGTTTCAACAGGCTAGTGTTAGTTGAGCGTATGGTTGTTTTTCTTTGAATTATCTTAAAAGGAAAATGGTACCTTTGTGGGGCAAATATATTTTGTGTATGGCTTGAGAGCTGTTTTGCTGCTGTTTTAACCTATCTCCCAATTCATGTATCAGATTGCTTTGGTTGTAGCATAAGAGTCGATTGTTGCCGGAAGATTCTAGTAAAACCTTTTGTTTAATTGAGTTCAATTCTTGATTTCATTGTTTTTTAATAATCAATAAAGAAGTATATGTATTACCTGCTATGATGACAGACAACGAAGTGCTCTCTTGGCCTATCTTTCTTTTCTTATTTGTTGCATTAATTTCACCTCTATTTAAAAAATTTATGCTACACTGTTAAACCTTGTCAAATAACTCTTCCTTTCACATTGCAGGCCGAGGATGTGAGATCTCTATCTGATATTGATGATCTCAATACCACTTTTTCAAAGGTAAAGATGTTAAACAAATACATAATGGAGTCTCTGAATGCTTGAAATTTAATTGAATGAGTTGCTGAGCATTGTAAATCATGATCACTTTCCAACTTGTATCCATTCCTTTAGTAGGAAGCGATTATATTCTGATTTTGTGCTTTATATACTTGAGTCAATTCTGTAATGATTCAAATCTATATGATTGAAGGGTTGAAACTGGCCAAAGAGGAAGATGGGAATGTTTTGAATACTGTATGTTACCGAACCAGTGAACCTACAGCTTTGTTGACTGTTTTCACAACCCAGCATTTTCCCCCTTTTTCTGTGAAACCTTTGAAGATGGCCAGTTGTTTTGTTTAATCTCTCAGCATCTAATGTGTAGTGGTTTAGGATCCTCATAATTATGAAAGAGAAAGAGGATTATAAATTAATTAAAGCTTGGTAACTCAGAAGATTCTTTTTCATATAATCATAATTATTGAGACTAAGCTCACATTGTTCTATATTATTGAGGAAAACTGAGTACAATTTATAGGTGAACATGAATCAATCAAAGAGCATAATATCAGCAAATACAATCAATAGCATAAATGAGGATTATTATGTCCTAATCCTAGGCATGATCCTAGGAAGTAAATCTGATTCAAATTTGATTTATTTCCAACACTCCCCCTCAAGCTGGAGAATAAATATCTATCATTCCCAGCTTGCTTCGAAGTCCTTCAAATTTGATTCGAGGGAGAGGTTTGGTCATAATGTCTGCAACTTGGTCTGCTGATCGTACATAATCC
>JANTPZ010090700.1:0-26380 GCA_025593235.1 Vachellia pachyceras | reverse complement strand
TGGGTCTATTTGCAAAGATCTGATCATGTGTCTTCATTATTTCTTTTGCATATTCTGGTGAAGACACTATGATATGAGAAAGCTCACCAAGTTGAAGATGCATGAAGGGTCCATATTTGTTTGCAAGATTTGAGAGGGAACGATGAGGTAAAGAGCCAAAAAGTTGGTGGAGGTTTCCGATGAGAGGTAATTTCCATGGCCCTGGAGGTAGGGTTTTAGTTGGTTTCTTGGAAGAAGATAGCTTATGGATGATAAAGAAGCAGAAGCAAGTGAAGAAGATGATGGAGTATGGGATCTGCATCTCCATGGTAGTGTAATATCTAAAGAAGTATAATCAGTTAAAGCTAAGTGTGATGTTTTGCGTTGTCGAAGTTATGCCTTTATAGGCATGAATTGCAATATACAAGTAAATACTAAACATAGCGTTTATGATATTTCTTTTATTTTTTGCTTGGCGTGTATTCCATGCTGTTGACTTGTTTCGTTTAAATAAGTTTTATTTAAAATTTTATATTGCAATATAAATAAAATTCCACATTGTCTCTATCATATTTGGGGTGAGTGGACTGCCAGGTGTTTAAAGAAAAATCATGTTATACACTGATTTCAGATCCATGAAAATAAATAAATAGATATGTTAAATTCAATTGATATTTTAATTTATGTATCTTTTTGAATGATGAACGTCATTGAAAAGTGATTGGAGATCTTGGCGAATATACGGCATTGAATTTGGAATATAAATATTTCTGCCATCTTCATCAAATTATCAGACACTTGAGCCCCATAAGCATGTGGGCACGTGTTTCCATCTACCATCCTTTATGTGTATGTTTGAGAATCTGTAGGGAGAAAGGAGTTTATGAATTTTAAAAAGAATTTTCGAAATCCAATAAGAATTTATGGATTTCGATATGCTTTTTACGGATTTCAAGATGATTTTTATCTTGACTTACGTACACCGTTAGAGGAAAGATGTCCTAACCACTTTATAACCAAACAATTAATGGTTAGTGCTATAACAAGAATTGTTTTTTTTTTGGGGCTTAGGGAATGGGGTGAGCTCTAGTCAATTCAATCATATTTGTGTTCTTCAATCTTCCTACCCATTAATTTCATTAACAAAATTAGTTGTTTATTTTGTAGGTTTTGCTTTACTGTGTTTCACTTTGTAATTTTGATAGTTTTCTATTTTTAATATTTGTTTATTGTGGTTGTAGTCTTATAAATTAACTGAATTTATCTACCAGTCACGTACGTAATTAAGATCCTTCCCATTGATAAAGGGGATTGTCTAATCCTTCTTATTCATCATTTAGATTCTTCATCAAGAGCACGTTTGGTTCAATTATGTGAAAATGGATTAAATATTATCATGATGCATTCTCGTAATTGTTTTGTTTAGTTAACATAGTAATATAATTAAATGTAATTTTAATTACAACGAATCACATCAAATCAGGTAATCTTTATTACATAGTTTGACTATGTAGTTCGGATTACAGCTTGTATAAATTAACATACAAGTACTCGTATCTTTCTAAATTTGATTGGAACATCATTCAGTGATAAATACACATAAACTTAAGGGGAATAGCAAATAGGAACTAACATTAGATCATTTTTCCTTCTTACTAAAACGAGCCAGGTCTCCTCCAAGTGGATTCCAGCCAACATAGAATATACTCAAAGTTTGAACTTTTGAAGTTGTAATCAACCTTTGTATCAGGAAATCTTAGACTAACAGGATTGATTCAAACGAAATGATTAATTTCTCATAACGTGAACACTCAAATTTTGAGTAAAGCGTCCACATTTAGTACTTAACAGTGCTTTAAACATGATTATCCTCAATAGGGGGATATATATACTTTAGTAGAAAAAAAGAAATCTCTTTGATGAAAAATTTTCTAGATCAATGGCCCTAGTATTAATGATAATCTTTATCACTAATTATTTGGTAAACAGTCATAATCACTTAAAAACATTCTTAAATAAATCGAAATAAAACTTCCTCATATATTTATCTTCAATTACATAAAATAACTTAAAATATGTTGAATATTTTAATCGTGAAATTTTGATTCATTTGCCATCCTTTGATCCTAATTTTCAAGATATGTTCTATGTTCTGTCTTTTATATTGGTTAGATATTGATATGTTCTATGTTATTAAGATATCAGACACTTCTGAGCCCCACAAGCACGGGCACCCGTTTCCCCATTTAACATTGTTGCTTCGCACCAATGGGCGCTTAGTAGAGTTGGCAAGGGCTACTACCAGCATTCCTCAGGGCGAGGGTTCGAACCCTGGGGAGTGACAGCCGCGATAATTAACGCAGCCTCAAAGAGGTTGTCCCATTGGTACCTCGCTACCACCGTAAGGTCTCCTCGCGGGGGGTCCGGATTAGTCTGGGGCGGGCAATGAACCCAGGATACCCCAGGATACCGGATGGTTTATACCAAAAAAAAAAAAAAACATTGTTGCTTCGCTTCTCAGCCGATTTATCTGATCTCTACAGCATTCTATATGTAATAGGAAAAGTTATCAACTAATTTGTTATGGCAAAAAAGTAGTGGAATCAGTTATTTTTAGTAAGTATAGATTGATTTTCTTATAGCATCTTATTTGATTCTGTAAGTTGAATCATCACTTGATGGAAACCCTTATCATGTACAACTAATAGGGATGTTTTTAGTAAGAAATTATAAATTTATAAGATAAATTGATAGAGATTGAAATCTTTATATTTAGGATTGAATACAAGATTTCACAATGAAATGAATAATATAATAGTCGAATGTGTCGTCCTTCCCCATCCATATCACATGGATATAAATTAAAATTAAGACAAGAATAGGTTCTGGTTCCATATTGATGTTTTTTTTTTTAATATCGACTAGATTGAACACAAACAAATTTGCAATTTGTTAAAGAGTTTTAGTTTACTTTATCTCATGCGTACGTTTGACTGATGAAATTCATGTAAGAGTTATGAAATCTTTTATATGAAAAAGTATTTAAAAACGCTAAAAATATTAAGAAGTAATAACAATTAGAAAGTTCATCAAACACTTTATCTCCATCTTTGTGCAACTTCACTAGTGATGAAACTGATAAATTTCAGGAGGACAGAAATCAGAAATGTATAATCCCCAACCAAGCTTTGTTGATTGCTCAATAATTTGCAACATATGTTCTATGATCTTTGCCTTTTTCCCAAAGGCCGCTCTCGTTCGTAGCTATGGAATTCGTGAGTGCAAAAATTTGTCCACTAAGGTTTATGGAAGAGCCTTCATGTTAAAAAATGTTCCTTCCAAGTTCCAAGTGCTGATACTTCCTCTTCCCTAATCCTTCTGAATGCTTCATCTACCCTTAATAGTTAAAAATAGCTGATTTTAATTGTTAATTTTTTTTAACCAAAAGGGTTAAAGCTGTAACGTTCAAAACTTTTAACGTAATACTAAATTAAAAAAATAAAAGTTTCCGCAGCAACATTCGTTTCTATCCTTACTTTTGCAGCAAATTTTCACATTCACAATATATTCTTTTATGTGTCTGGTAAAAAGGAGATCACATGTTCGCATGCAAGCTTTGAGACAGAAAAATAACAGAAGAAAAGAAATTAGGCCTTGTAAGCAGCAACACACAATAATGTCAAGTCAGACTTACAGGTTGCAGTTATCAATGCAAGCTCCCAATGTTTTTTATCTGCTCTCTAGTGGCCTTATTATGAAAGACACTAAATAAAAGGTGTTGTTAGTTATTTTTAATAAGTGGTATGTTTAATTTTAAAGAGCATTAAATATTTGGGAGAACGGGGATAAGATTCATTTCAAGCTTTCACAACATAGATTCAAGGATATAGAAAACAACATCGTTCAAGTAATACACACAAAAACTCAAGGGGAATAGCCAATAGGAATGAAAATCAAATCATTTTTCCTTCTTATAACGGATCCAAATGACTCATCCATGTCCAATTCCTCTGGCGCCATCCCCTTTGATAGTTTCCAATCAAAATGATAAAGTAAATTGGAAAGTAACAATTCTAAAACAGATGTAGCAAACGTGATTCCAGGACATATCCTCCTTCCAGCACCAAATGGGATATACTCAAAATTTGAACCTTTGAAATTGTAATTAAACTTTGCATAAAGAAACCTCCTTGGTTCAAATACCTCAGGATCATTCCAATACTTGGGATCTCTTCCAATGGCCCAGGCATTAACGATAATTTTCGTCTTTGGAGGTATCACATATCCATCAATTTCACAACTCTCGCTATTCTCCCTTGGAACCAACAATGCTACGGGCAAATGTAGCCTTAATGTTTCTTTGATGACAGCATCTAAATATTTTAATTGGTGAAGTTCTGATTCACCTACGTATCCTTTGCCTCTGTAGACTCTTCTTACCTAATGTAGAGCCAATAAGAATACATCCAATAATTTCATATTTTTAAATCAATATGAACAAATAAAGTTAAATTACATAAAGTTTCTAAACTTTCGATCACGTACAAATAGCCCCGTAACCTTTACTACTTAATAATAAACCTTCACAAGTGTTCATTGTAAAGCTTTAAAGCTTGAATACGTTATATGTATAGTTCAAAATTCAAAAAAACTATGCATAGTTTAGCCAGTTAAAAAATAAATAATAATCATGAATGCTAATTGTCATGTTTATAAACACAGCCTACAAAATTATCAGACGACATTCAAAATTCTAGCTGTACATGTACCTCTTCTTGTGCCTCTTTCATGGCCTCTGGGTTTTTGAGCAGTTCTGACATGACCCAAACTGCTGTAGTTGCTGATGTTTCAGTTCCAGCAAAGAATACATCCTAAAAAAGGAATTCACAGTTGCATTTTGTGTACAAAATTAAAAAATCATGCAACATTTAACATGATGAAGTGCAGAGGAAGGCTAACTTGAAGGACAGCTTTAATGTTGTCAAGCGATAAAGGGATCTCAAAGTCATCATCCTTTTGAATCCTGAGAAGAACATCAACTAGATGCTCCTCTGATGCCTCTCCAACATCATTTCTTTTATTTTCTTTGTGCTTTCGGTTGATTTCATCAAACACCTCATCTCCATCTTTGTGCACCTTCATAATTCTAGCTCTCATCCCTGTGATGATACTGATAAATTTCAGCGAAGGACAGAAATTAGAAATCCATAACCCAGAACTTATCGTTTGTCCTTTCTCTATAGTTTGGACGATTTGTTCTACATTCTCTGTCTTCTTGCCAAAGGCCACTCTTGCAACTATAGAATTCGTCAGTGCTGAAATTTTTTGGCCGAGGTTTATGAAAGAACCTTCATCTTCAGAGATGTTCCTCACAAGTGCTGATACCTCTTTGTGACAGATGCGGACTCGATAGGCCCAATGGAGAAGGACAAGGCCCAAACCAAGGATATGAGGAAGGGACGGTGAGAAGAAGCCAGAGAATTAAGAAAAAATCATGGAAGCTGCAAGACTTGGATGAGGAATAGTATAAGAGGACAGAAGGGCGGATAGAAAGGATATGAATGATGTGGATTCTCTCTCTCTCTCTCTCTCTCTCTCTCTTAACCACCTCCTTGTCGTTTTCCCTTCTGGTGTCCATTGTCGCTGATTCTGTTATTCAGCATAATTCTCAGCTTTCGGCATGGCCCTGTAATTACATTTGATATCGTATTATCAATATCAGAGCATTTCATACGCGGATATATTGACTGTTGGCTATTAGTTGTGACAATTTGGTGCTTTCATTGAGAGCAAAATTCCACAGTATGGCGGAGAACACGAGACTCAAGGAATTGCAAGCAGAAATGAAGAAGATGAATGAGTTTATAGAGGTCTCTCGCGATTGATCGCATAGCGTGGACACACGATTAGGTCAACTGGAGACGCTTTTACAATCAGTGGTTGGATCGCTGGATCAGGTAACCCAAAGGCTCGAGCAAATCCAGGTCATGAACACGGGAAGTTCTTCATCCTCATATACCGCGATAGGAGCATATGCCGTGAACACCCCAGGATCCTCCAGGTTGGTGAAGCTTGATTTTCTGAGGTTCGATGGGAAGGATGCCTTGGACTGGCTCTTCAAGGCCGATCAATACTTCAAGTACTATGACATTCAAGATCCTCAACGTTTGGTAATTGCAGCAATACATCTGGACGGAGAAGTACTTCCGTGGTTCCAGATGTTAGAGAAGGCCGGTAAAGTACCCCATTGGTATGCGTTCGTAAGAGCCGTGGAGACACAGTTTGGGCCTTCGCAGTTTGATTGTGCCTGCTCACGATTATTCAAGCTCACGCAACAATCGACTGAAGGAAACATACAGGAATATAATCAGATATTACTGTCCCTTGCTGCCAGAGTTGCGACGCGACGTACTGGTGGAATGACCTATCTATGCTGAATGCAATGGAGCTTACGCGACTGTTTGTGGAGACACACCATGTACCAGCTAAGACACGGGTACCAGGATACATTCCCTATAGAAATACTATACCAACGTCATCAATCGCCATAAGTGGTACAGCAACGGAAGGGGGAGCGGGGAAGGCGAACCTTCCGCCATTATTACCTAACCCCAAAACATTACCCATCAGGCGATTAACCCCAGCAGAGGCACAAGTACGACGGGAGAAGGGGTTGTGTTATACCTGTGATGCGAAGTTTTCACCAACACACCGTTGTCCAAACAAGCAGTTTATGATGCTGGTTTGCGAAGACGATGAGGAGGATCAGCCAGTAGCGGAAAGAGAAGCTGAGGTCGAGGCAACGTTGCACCATCTGTCCCTTCATGCATTTGGAGGGACCCAAGGTCCGGCCACAATCTTACATGTTCTACATGTTTCTACAATATTCTAGACAATTCTTGAATAATTCTCTAGGAGCTTCTAGAACATTTCGGAGTCTTCCACAGTATTCTAGAACGTTCCGTAACATTCTAAATTATTCTAGAACATTCCAGCGTATTCTAGAACTTTCCCAAGAGTTCTAGATCATTTTGTAGAATTCTAAAACTTTCTATAATACTCTAGAATTCTCCATCAATATCTTCATTTTCTTAAGATAAATTTCAGTTTTAGGTGGTGGAATTTCAAACCTGTGACACATGGCAGAGTCATATGGTATACTTGGGCAAAAAAATTGTGTCTTTGGTCTGTACAATTTCTGATCAAACGTCGTAAAATTTGTAAAAAAAATGTCGGGGTTTAGCATGGACAGCAACCTTTCTTTCTGGGCTGTCTCCTGTCTGATGAATTTATGGCTCAATGCAAGTACCCTGTTGTTTCGTGTTGTTTATATCTACGACTTCAAGGGGAGGGATGCATATTTTCTCTGTTAAGATTATTGAATACATGAAAACAAAGAATAAACGTCAATCGTAAGCCCTAGCCTTAGTTAAGAGTAGTGATTGGGGAAGTTGTTGAATATGGCTTTAGTTTGAAATTTCAGCCATATCTTAATCAGTATCACTCTCTGAAACCTGTTTCCAATTCATTCACATGACTCAGAGGGATAAGATCAATGAACAATCCTTGAAGCAAATAGTTAACTATTAACCGTAAATCAATTTAACAATATGTGCTCTTTCAAGTTACATCAATTGCCGCTGAGTGATGCTATTATATGAAAGAGAGAGAATATTAAAAAATTCACTAAATATACTTCAGTATCTTTTAATTCAGTGTGAATTAACAATAACTCTGGTCATTTGCATTTGCATTTTACCTCAAGAACAGAAAGTATGTATCCTCAGAATGTAATTGTATTTAACAAGTATTCACACCAAGATGATGTTTCATCACTGACTGAATAATTTTCTGTGATATGATGAATATTGTTTGGAATCTTAGAAAAAGACAACCTATTATTGAATTGAAGGAAATGAACAAATTTGCAATGTTGCAGATTCACAAGAGAGCATGGCCAAGTGCTTGCTAAATCAGTGACAGAAACTATACATTAGCTTTGGAATCTGAGAAATATAAAACCTATTTCCATTTCTGGAACTTGGCTCCCAATTTACAAATAACCAGAAAATACAAAATAAAAACTATGAAGCTGAGAGACTAACTCTTGAAGCAGATTCTCCATCATAATACATCAAATGACACTTTAAGCAGCATTATTTTTCCATTATCAGCATTGAGTAACAGAGTACCTAGTCACGTGCAGGGAAAAGATTATCACTGCTTAATATAATGGACGGGATATGAGCAACACTTAACCACTCATCACTTCTAACTTCTAATCTTTGCTCCAACAATGGAGATCCGTTTATGATCAGTCTTTTTAGTGATCTGAAGCTACCAAGGACTTCAGACAGTGATGCCAAACGCTCACAATCATAGAACTCAAGGTATTGCAGTGACCTGAGATTTCCAATCCAGTCTGGTAACCTTTCCCCACAAAATCCTTTTATAACTAGACTTTTGATATTATCATGTGGACGCAGCCCTTTTAAAATCAGTTCATCTATGGCAGCTTTGGGGATTTTGCTATCCTTACATTTAAGAATATCGCCGGAGGACCAAACCAATGTTAAGTGTTGAAGATGTTGGTTGTCTTTCAACTTTGCAGACTCAGCTTCTTCAGGGTTAGGCCTGAGGTGTTTCAAGCCACTGATTTGTAAAGAACCTCTCAAGTTGTTAAGTTCACCTAATTCAGCCATCCCTCCTACACCATCTCTTCTCTTATCACCTATTGCAAATCCTGTTAAGGTTTGGAGAGAAGTTAACTGCCCCAATCCAAGTGGCATCCATATCAGCTTGCAATTGTCAAATTTAAGGTGTCTCAAGTTGACCAAGTTACTGATATCTCCTGGCAAAACAAGAATAAAATTGTTGGAGAGATTTAAGGTCTGCAAATTGTGCAGTCTAGTAATGTCCCTTGGAAGCCGGGTAATCCGATTATGAGAGAGATCAAGAAATCTTAGATGCTTCAACTTTCCAATGCTCTTTGGAATTTGTGTAATATTTTATCTTTGTAAGACTAAAACACGTAAGCAATTTGATTTTGATGTAACCAGACCAAAGCTAGAGCCATTCATCAGACAACCAAAAGTACCTCCCTTGAGCAGAAGAACTGTTCTTAATTTTTCAGATGTGAGGAATGAGGTTGGAAACTTCTCCTTTCTTGATACATGATATGACAAATGACGTGTTGTGCTTCTAGTTCTCTGTTCTTCTCCTTCATTGACAACAAGGTACTCATTCTTCGCTACAAATCGTGCTAAATCATGTACAAGGTCATGCATTTTGCATGTCACTATATCGCCATACTCGTTTCTTTTGACATCTTGGAAGAAGGACCTTGAAAGTAGATTCATGAAGCATTCATGCCCAACATCTTCCTCACAGCTCATTTGATCCAATGACTGGATGAATCCTTCAGCAATCCACATTTGAACTAGAGTTTGCTTTTCGAAAGAAAAATCTTTTGGGAACAATGAACAAAAAGCAACACAATTTTTCATGGGTGAAGAGAGATTATCATAGCTGAGTTTAAGCACCCCAAAGATTCTCTCCTCTACTTGATCCATGTTCCAAAGTTCACTATTCCTCAAGTATGACAGATCTGTTCCTTCTGAGGTTTTATCATGCACAAGACTTCCAACAATTCTAATGGCAAGTGGAACTCCTGCACATTTTTTCACAATCTCCCTTCCAACCGCTGCCAACTCCTTATTTGAATCTTTTTTGTTCCGATAGGCCATTCGACAAAACAATCTCCATGATCTATCCTCACTCAGACCTTGAAGGGTAACTGTTTGACCATCTGTGCCCATTACCTCAGCAACTTTCACACTGCGTGTAGTTACAATGATCTTGCTTCCATGTGCTCCCTCCATTAATAAGCTTCTCAACTTGAGCCACAACTCAACATCTTCATTCCACACGTCGTCCAACACAATCAAAAACCTCTCACCCTGAACTGATTGTCTAAGATCCTGCTGAACTTGTTCCATGTCTTTTGTGTTTTCTTTCCCTAAAATGTTATGAGCTATTTGTCTTACATCAAATTCATCAGACACACACACCCACTTTTTAAGCTGAAAATGTTTTTGAACATCTCCGTGATTGTACACAAGCTGAGCAAGTGCAGTCTTGCCTAACCCTCCAAATCCAACTATAGGAATGATTGAAACTCTACTGTTGACGGCAGTGTAAAATAAATGGCTTAGAACCATGTTTTTTTCCACATCTCTCCCAATAATTTCGTCCTGTGGCACAAAAGAGTGAGTCTGTTTTCTATCCTTATAACCAGATGAAGGCTTAAGAGGTTGATCATTCAACTTCAATCTTTTCTTCTCATCATCAATTTCATCAAGCTTTTCCTTGATTTCCCTCATTTTGCGACCCATTTTAAGATCATAAACAAATTGGTTTGATTTGGAGAAGAAGACCCTTACCTTCTTTGCCAACTTGTTTCGAGTCATCAATTGTCTCATCAAAGCTTCAGTAGATAAATCATCAAGCAAGTCATCTGCATCATAAAGCACATCTTTCAATCTCTCCAGCCAAAAGCTGACTTGATGGTCCTTGGCCATTGTCTCTGCATCCAAAAGGGTACATCTAATTGCATGGACGGTGTTCTTCATCTTTTCTGCATCATCTTTAGCATTCCAAAGCAGCTTGAACTCATCAAGAGCCAAAGAGGTCAATCCCTGAAGAACATTCGCAGCGATGGCGTCCATCGTCTCAGCAAGTGATAGAAAAGCAACGTTAGATAGACAGAAATATTTTGATGCTCAGATTATCAGTTTCAAGCAGGATCCATATTCCATAAGCTTTTGATTCCACTCTAGGTTCTTGGTTGACTTATTGATCTCTGTCTCCAATTTTGATGTGATACTGGATTGCAACGCAACTTACTCACCCCCCTCCGGGTCAAAATACGCGGCAATGCCATTAAATTTTATTATTTTTATAATCTAAATATTTTTAATACAAGCATTTAAATATGCTTGGAGTAAAAAAGAAGTATTAATTGTTGATAAATAGAGACAATTGTTGAACCTACTGGAGAGAAGTATTTACATGTGTTATGTGATCCATATTTTGTCAATGAAAATGTTCTAAGTTTCCAGAATATTATGTCATTCATACTCCCAATGTTACATAACTCATTATGGGAAAAGGGAAATAATTAGAAGAAATCTATGGATATGAAATCCACAATATATAACACTTGAAATATTTTCATTGGGTAGAACATAGATGACCTTACACTTTGAAAGTATGTATTTCTCAATGAGTGTTATGTCATCCATGCTCTATTAAAAGATACTTACATACTCTCAGAGTGTCAAATCATCCATACTCTGCCGAATGAAAATGTTCCATATTATGGATCTCATATCCATAAATTTATTTTAATGATTTCTTTTTTCCATAACTATGGAAAAAGGGACATGATTAGGAGAAATTTATAGGATATTGATTGTGTTCAAGGGAAGATGCTAGTCACTCATAATGTGGTAAGCCAAATTTCGAATTTCCATCGAAAGAGTGACCAAATTTAGTGTTTGATAGTATTTTAAACAATTATAAGATGATAGTTAGGAACTAAAAGATTAACTTTCTTTCAAAAAAACTGGTTAAAAGTCAACAAAGTTCAAGGAATGATGAAATGCACCAAATTAAAAACATAAGGGATAAAATTGTGCACAGAAAAGATTAGAGGGTGCACTGAGAAATGAGATCAAGCGTTGTGGGTTCTAGTCTGCCCTGAGAAAGGAGTGGTAGATATTAGAGTAGTTGTTGAGTTGGCATGAGTGTAGTTTGAAATTTAGCCATACGCATTTATTGCTTAACGATAAGAGTAATGAACACTGATAGCAGTTGAATGCATGCACCTATTACCATCTCATGACACTCATTATTATTGCTCAAATAATTCATCAAAATTCATAATCAAGTCATTAATGCAGTCTGATAATTATTGAATGTGTTGTCGAGTTCACATTAACACCGAAGGATGAGACTAGAGACCTCGGTCCATTTCGGGTTTGGATGGGATCTGTTATTTTATAAAATCTTTATTATAAACACAAGTAAATGAATTTAAAAAAGTTAAGTTATAGTCTACATAATGTGTAAATGCAATACAACAAATGACAAAGTTTTAAGTTATAAAATAATAAATAAAAAAATTATAAAAAATTTAAATTTGAACCATCCATTATTTGATTCAAGAATGAATAGATAGGATTTTAAGAAGAAAATGAAAAACAGGGAAATAAATGAGTGAACCACGTGTTAACTCAAAATTTTAAGGCGTTGGCTTATTTCACTTTGGTGTTATGTATACTTCATAATTTAACGTGCCTAACTTTATCTAATGCAGATATGTGTGTGTATTTAAAATACAGTATTACATGTATAGTAGCAATCATTTAGATGGTTATGGAGCCATGGAAGAGCTGCTGGAGGTGATAACCTAGTCTGAATTGGGAATGCATGATAAACCAGTAAGAATATTATTAATTAACGTCCTTTTTCCACTTAGTTATTTTTTTTTCATAAAAGATATATAGGTCTTTTCATCAAACACTATATATATAAGAAGAAAATTCATTACATATGAATTAATGCACAGGTAGGATTGTTGAATGACGAAGGGTATTCCAACAGCCTGCTGAGGTTTTTTGGATAAAGGAGTGGATGAGTCGCAGAGATAGACGAAGGCAGTCAACGGAATGGGTTCCATGGCTTTCGCCAGAGGAATGCTTGTAAGTACCAGTGTTTTGTTTTTTTGGTTTGAGTTTGGCGATAATGGAATCCCGGTGAGGAAAAGTTTAGTAATAAGAAGAAGGGGCATGTGACGCAAATGTGAAAATGGTGGTGCTCCCTCTTTTTAGTTGCGGAGGTTGAGGAACCAACCAAACCCTTCTTCATGCCTCCCACACTGTAGATTCTTGGCTTTCTGAGGGAACCTTCTTCTTTGCTCACCATGTTCTCCTATTTTTTATTTTTTTTTTCAACACTCAGATTCTCTCTGCTCGATCATGTTTGTTGGGCCTCACGAGTTTGGTTTTTACTCTGAGCAATTAATTGCTAATACCAGCTGGATTGGACAGTGCAAACAATGGAACTTGTTGAGTTTTTTTTTTTTTTTTTTGGAGGGTGTTAAGATAAGTGTTGAGAATCCTATGCATCTTTGTTAACTTGGCAGGGCGATATTGTGCTGCAAGCCATGGCAGAACCATATGGTATAATTGGTCAAAAAATTGTGTGCAATTTCTGATCATACGTCTTAAAAATTGTAAAAGAAGATGTCATGGTTTAGCATGTTCAGCAACCTTTCTTTGTGGACTGTCTCCGGTCTGATGAATTTACGGCTCAATGCAAATACTCTGTTGTTTCGTGTTGTTTTTATCTACGCCTTCAAGGGGATGTATTTTTTATCTGTTCAGATGACTGAATCCATGAAAAAAAAGAAAGAGAGCTTAGAGAACGGAGAGCTTCAGTTTATTAGATCATCACTGTGTTCTTCAGTAATTAGTCCTTCAATCCTTCAATATTGCACATCATTCAACAGGTTTCTTTTCTCAATCTTTGATCAAGGGCTTTTTTTTTGTCGTCATTTCCTAAAACGTAGTTTTTGTTCGAATACAAATTTTTTTTTCTGAAAAAGCTATTTTGGTTATAAAATATTGGTTTGAAACCTAGGTTTTCTCTTTCTTACTTTTTCTTTTTTTCCTACTTTTTCATTTTTCCTCTTTCCTACGTTTTTCTTCTCTCTTTCCTACTTTTTCCCTTCGTTCTCTTTCCTTTTTCATATTTTTTTCTTTCTCCTTCCTTTCTCCTACTTTTTCTTTCTTCTCTTCATTCTTTCCTACTTTTCATTCTTTATCTTTCCTCTTTCCTATGAGTTTATTTGGATGTAAAGTTGAAAATAGCTTTTACAGATTCTTAGGAAAAACCTAGGTTTTGGAGAATAGATTTTGGAAAATAGCTTTTACATATTCCGAGGCAAAACCTATATTTGGGAAGTTATTAGCTTTTACAGAATCCGAAGCAAAAAAGTGGGTAGGAAATAGGAAAGTAAGAAATGGAAAGAGAGAAAAAGTAGGGAAGAGGGAAGAGAAAAAAGTAGGAAAGAGAAAACCTAGGTAACCAAATCTAGGTTTCAAAAGTGGTTGCCAAACCAGTCCATAAATCACTTTTTCAAAATCTAGATTTTATTTCGAAATCTGTAAAAGGTATTTTTAAAATCTATTAATTAAAATCTAGGTTTTACCTTAAAATATATAAAAGTTATTTTGAAAATGAGATCAAATAAACCGTAGATCTCTTAAATCCATTGACCAATTTGAGCAGTTTTCAACAAATTACCCAGCGTCTACTGGTTATATCCGTGTCAGTCTTCACTTTTCAAATGAAAATGCTGCTTGGAGAGTGATTTGATCCTCTTCTCAATTATTCAAACTCCAATGAAAATAAATAAAGGTTAGATGATTAACTTGAACCATGAATATGAAAAGATAAGGATTCAACGTGTTGAAATACGCCAGTCTTTCTAATTCTTTTAGTTTCACGAAGAATCCTATAAAACCCTTTCTTAAACCTGAAAGGGCATGAAACAATTTTTTAATTCTAAAAATTCAAAAGTAGGAGTATAATGTTTTTCCCCATGGGGGATTTACATAAAAAATCTGACGTAATAACATTAAATGCAACCAAGAATCTGAATACATTAAATTCTAAAATAAAGCAAATATAATGGCTTATTCTAAGATTATGGATATTCAAAATTCAACTTTGTCAATTGATTAAAAATTTTAGCATAAAGAAAATTAATAAAATATAATTAGGATTAGGTTCAAATAAGGCCTCCCATGTAACTTGATCCAATTCTATTAATTTAAAACATGATGATCAGCAACTACAGTTTTTTTAAGATTAAATTTCACTTTAATCCTTTGAGTTTAAAAAGTGTGCTTTCAGTCCCTCAAATTTAACACCGTTGGTTTCTGTTAACGGAAATTGTTGATTCATCAACTTAATTGATAATTGTGCAATAAAACATTAAAAAATATTTAACTTTTAATTTTAATTTAATAATATAATAAATTTTATATTTTAAATTGTGTAAAATAAAAAAGATTTTAATTTGTGTCGAAGAATTGATTTTAGAAAGGCTTTGTCATCATCGTACCATCAGAGCTCTATGCATTCAAGGATTCTGTGGAGAAAGATTGCCACAGTGGATTGGAAATCTCCCGGAGCTGCAATATCTTATGCTCATGGATTGTGGACGTTTGATATCACTTCCCGAAGGTCTTCCTAATATCACATCATTACGATCATTCACCATAATGCAGTGTCCATTGTTGCCAAATTATGAGAGGCAAAAAATTGCTAATTACCCCTTCTTTTCTTTAAAATAAAAATCATATAAATTATATAGAGCTGTATGTCTGGAAAATAAAATTAACCTTGATAGCAAAAATAAAATAAAACCTATATAATTTGTTTCATTGTCACACTTTCCATTAAAAAAAACATGTAAAAAGAACATTCCAATCCTTTTCGCACTGAACCCCTTGTCCCTTTCTCCTTTTTCTTAATAACTCTATGTGAATCATTCCAATTTAGCCCGTTTGGCCGCGGTTTACAGAAAAAGTGCTCAAATGATAATCTCCTTTTTTTGACGGGCCACCTAAACCCGCCTCAGCCCGCGGGTTGGCGGGCTGAGCCCGTTTTACCGGTACTAAATCATTATCCAACACTTTTTCTCTAAATCATATTACTAGTTATTTGAGTAATCAATTCATCTGGATGGAAGACATGTGATCAGGATGCCCAATTCGTAGTCTAAATGTGAAATTTCTTGACTAAAATTGGATTGGCTGTTAATTAGCATCAAATTTTAAACCTAACTTTAAATGGCTGAGCTATGTTGGGCCCTATGGTCTTGGGCTTCAACCTCTACCCCTGTCAGGCCTTACAAGTTTGTAAGGTCCAACAATTCACGCACAATGCCGTTCGGCCATATTTGATATCTCCTCAACTGATTGGCCGAAAGCGGCACATTATAACCAATAAATATTGGTCTAGTTGGTAAGAGAGTGACTCACAACTCAAAAAATCGTAGGATCAAATCCTGTTAGGCTGCTACCGATGTAAAGAGCTTGTTGTGCGAAATTTCTGAATTTAGAGACATGTTCAAATCCTAGTGAGCCCACGGGATCTATCCCTCTGAAACTTTTTTTCTCACACTCAGTTTTGGGAACGTGATAATAAATATGTGATGTGGATTATCTCATTTTACGGAAAAACACTATTGAATATACGTTTAGACTCTACATAAGCTCAGCCAAACGGGCCAACGTAGCTTCTAATACATTATCCTATTCCTTTGATCGTTCCCTTTCAGAATGTTAGGTTGGTATGTATAAAAAAAAAAAGAATGTTAGGTTGGAAATCAATCAACACAGCCGGAGAGGATGATGGAATCAAATCCATTCCCATTGGAAACTTTCCCTTCATGGCAACTCCGACAACCACAATCGTCGGGCTTATCACTGTTTCTACCGGTCACAGCAATAGCAACAGTTCGGGCAAAACGCTTGAGCCTATGGGTAAATTGGGAGCCAAGTGCAAACAATTTTTTACAAAATCAATTGTGCAGTTTCTGTCAGGTGAACCTGTAATATTGCATCTTATTTGTTCATTTCTTTCAATTCAATAATGAAATAGGTTTGATGACTTTTTTTTAGTAATAAAGAAAGTTAAATACATTACTTAGAGTTATTTATTTGTATGTATCATTATATTTTATACCAATTTATAAGTTAGAAAAATTAGTTTGGAGAAAAATGATAAATATGAGTACTTTGAATTAATTTATTTAACTTCTTTTAATTTAAAAAAAATTAACTAACTTTATGATTAAGGATGAGAAGAATACAGTATATTTAGAGGTTGCAATCATATAAATCAAACAAAATATTAGGTGAATTGATAAAAAAAATATTTTGGAAAATCAAATTGGGTCGTCTTATATTTAATCCTCTAATGTTGGGCTTTTTAGGGTTGTTTGGAAGCTATGGCTAGAACATAGGTTTGGTTACAAAATCTAGGTTTTGTTTAAACACAAAAAATTTTTAGAAAAGCTATTTTAGTTACAAAATCTCAATTCGAAACTTAGGTTTTGAAATATAGGCTTTCTCTTTCCTATTCCCTTCTTTCTCTTTCCTCTTTCCTCTTTCATGCTTTATTCCTTCTTTATATTTTCTCTTTTTTTTTCTACTTTCTCTTTCTTCTTTTTCCTCTTATACTTTTCATTCTTTCTTTTTCCTCTTCTTAAATACTTTTTGCGGAATCCGTAAAACTAATAACTTCTCAAACATAAATCATTTTTTAAAACCTAAGTCTCGCCTCAGAATCTGTAAAAGTTATTTTTCAAAATCTAACTTTTATCTCAAAATTTATAAAAATTATTTTTAAAATAGTTCCAAACAAGCGTAGTGATTAAAGAAGTATCTTCAACCAACTGAAGATGGAGCTTGTCAAGTCAACCGGGTCCCCCCCAACTCATGTTGCATTCTAGTTACATGTCCACCACACAGTTTCCAAGAATCATACTTACAAATATTTAATTAAAATTTAAAAATGTTCTTTTTTAATACAAGAGTAGATATCTACATTAACCCAAAAAAACTAAACTAAAACCAACATGAAGAAATTAAATATCGAATTTCTAGAATCTTAGCACTCGATTTTAAATCCAAGCAGCCTAACTTTGGAATTAATGAGAAGGAATGTTTGAAAATTTTGAATATAGAAATTTATATTTATTCGACTCCTAAATATAAAGACAAACTAAAGAGTTTACTTTAATTCTAAATATAACAACTTAGTCTATTTACCCTCTCAAGTTTATAACTATTTTCAATTATCATCTCTATTAATGGCTGGCTTGTTTGGAAACTATTTTGAAATAGCTTTTACAGATTTTGAGGTAAAACCTATGGAGAATAGATTTTGGAAAATAGATTTTACAGATTCCGAGGCAAACCCTAGGTTTTGAAAAGTGATTTATGTTTGCGAAGTTATTAGCTTTTATGGATTTCGAGGAAAAAAGTGGGCAAAAAAGAGGAAAGAATTAAAAGTATGAAAGAGGAAAGAAAAGAAAGAAAAATTAGGAAAGAGAAAAGAGAATGAAGGGAAAAAATAGGAAAGAGAAAAGATGAAAAAGTAGGAAAGAGAAAACCTAGGTTTCAAAATATAAGTTTCAAACCGATGTTTTGTAACCAAAATAGTTTTTCAGAAAATTTTTTATACTTGGACAAAATATAGGTTTTGGGTCAAAACCTAAGTTTCAAGAAGTGATGACAAACAAGCTCTAAATACACATAATAAGGTGTATTTTGCAAAATATGTAATTTTAATATAAATTATTATTAAAAATGTATTTTAAGAAAATAAACACATATTAGTTATAAATAACTAATTTAAATAAATTTTTGAATACTTACAAAATAATTATATAACTAAACATAGGTGTTGGGTCAAAACCTAAGTTTCAAAAAGTGATGACAAACAAGCCCTAAATACACATAATAAGGTGTGTATTGCAAAATATATAATTTTAATATAAATTATTATTAAAAATGTATTTTAAGAAAATAAACACATATTAGTTATAAATAACTAATTTAAATAAATTTTTGAATACTTACAAAATAATTATATAACTAAACATAGGTGTTGGGTCAAAACCTAAGTTTCAAAAAGTGATGACAAACAAGCCCTAAATACACATAATAAGGTGTGTATTGCAAAATATATAATTTTAATATAAATTATTATTAAAAATGTATTTTAAGAAAATAAACACATATTAGTTATAAATAACTAATTTAAATAAATTTTTGAATACTTACAAAATAATTATATAACTAAACATAGGTGTTGGGTCAAAACCTAAGTTTCAAAAAGTGATGACAAACAAGCCCTAAATACACATAATAAGGTGTGTATTGCAAAATATATAATTTTAATATAAATTATTATTAAAAATGTATTTTAAGAAAATAAACACATATTAGTTATAAATAACTAATTTAAATAAATTTTTGAATACTTACAAAATAATTATATAACTATTATAATAGGGACTTGAGAAATATAAGATAAAGTTTTGGGCATGTTTTTTTTTTTCCTAAGTGATGTTATGGCCTTCATGTGAGACTTTGAAACTTGTATGTCCAAATCAGAGACTTCTGAAACCTAAAATCAAAGCTAAACCCCCCCTTCCCCCTCTATCTATACATGCACACCTTGAGATAATGAACATAAGGTACTATATATACTGTACATTCTTGATAATGAATAAGAGCTCTCTCTTTTATTACTTTCTTATTTTCTCTCTATCATCTTTTTTTCCCTTGAATTCATAACAATGCGTTTTTTTTTCTCTTTTCTAACTGATGTTATAGCATTCATGTGAGAGAATTTGAAATTTGTATGTCCAAACCAGAGAGGCAACATAAAATCAAAGCCAAACCTTCTTCTCTTTCTCTCTCTACACACCTTTAGTTTAATTTCATGTACTAATCTCTCAAGTACATCACGGCATGTTTTCAGGTATAATGACAGTAACAATGTCAACACATGGACAATCTTTTCTCTTTTACAAACGCATCTTTCAGTCATCAAGTTCTTTTTCAAAGCCCTCATGATCGTTAACTTTCTTAACTGACTCTACCAACCACAAACCATAATTACACATATATTCCGTTTGTTACAGTCATTGAAAACCTAATCATAAGTCATATGGCTGACCTCACACAACCAAACATATCATGGCACTATTCCGGGGAAAAAACAAGGAAAACAGAGTTTTTGGTCCTTAAACTTCTTGTTAATTTGACCCAGTGTGTCTCTAGATAATATTAATCTTTTGGCTTGGTGTAACACAATACTTACAAGTTTAACTTAGTTTAAGAACTATAACTTACTGCAACTCAATTTTTATAATTTAAACCATTTATAATTTAGTTATTGATCTTTATAATAATATAAATATTTTTTTAAAACATTGAAACTAAATTATAAAATAGTTTGAACTATAAGGATTAAGTTGGAGTGAATTAAATTATATATATCGCATAACAACCGTGTCAAACACAATAGGGTTAGTAACAAATAATAAGTCAAATTTATATGGACCAAAACATTAATTTTCCTTTTCTAACTAGAAATTCATCTTTATAATTATGATAAATTTTGATCAAGATTCTTAAAAATTATTTGCTGCAAATATTACAATGATATTTGATAATAGTAGAAATTTTGATCAAAGTTAACCATAAGACTGATTTGTTAATAAAAAACCTTTAGGTACATTGAACCAAATGTAACGGAACTTTAACGTAATGTTTGGTTTAACGAGATGCAAGGGCACGGGATAGAAAAGTATATTGTTATCTTGTTTAGTTATGTTGAAGAGGAAAGAAATAAATGAGTTTTTAATGATTATGTATTTGGTTCAAAATAAGAAAGCATGGGAGGTAATGACTAATTTATCATTATGCCCTTATGTGTTAGCTAATTTTTTTTGCTTCTATGCTATGTAAATTAATTTACACCATATTGTAAATTACATAATTTATTAAAACTCACTTTCATATCACTGCTAACTCTTCAGTTTTGAGCATACTTACGATATAATTTTAATATATTTAAAGAGTTGTCAATATAATTTTAAAAGATCTAATAAGTTTAAAATAACAAATCAATCCAGTGATATATTATCTGAAGGAATTGTAATCATATTAAATAATACTAATTTAAATTTGTTTAGGAATAAAAAAAACTAACATGATGAAAATATATTTTTTATCTATTTGATAAAATAATATTTTAAAAAATAAAATTAGCAAATTTCATATACTAACTAATTGATACAATAATATATACTTGAAGCTCCGGAGCAACAGCAGCAGGAAGGACGCTTTAGTGTTCTTCATAGCAAGCAACTCTAAGAAACAGACTAGCTCTGGAAAAGTGGCGAACGTGAAGGCAACGCCGGAGAACAGAGCAGAGAGGAGGGGAGCAGAAGAAACAAAATGATGTTTTTATTTTCCTACGACGGCGTCACGGGAATATCACAAAGTTTACGACCATAAATTAATCAGAATTTTTAAAAAAACTCCAGTTTGAAAGAATCTAATATAAAGGGAGGGAAGGGATTGGGGAGGCAAATTTGGGAGCAGATTTCTTTAGAATAATTTTCACTAATATTTTTTATGTATAGCAACGTATCAGTTCAATTTAGTCAATAAAATTTTAAACAAGAATTTTTCACTGATTCTTCCTGTTTAAAACTGCCAAAACACTAATATTCAAACACTAGTAAAAAATTATTAAATACTTGCAGAAATTTCCTGCGAATTTAAATCTGCAAGTAATTTAAATGTGGAAAAAAAAAATCCACAAGTATATTTATCTTCGAATCTGCGAAAAAAATCTACAGGTATATTTATCTATAGATTTCAAAATTCCCAGTTAAAATAGGTTTTTAAAAAATTCATTCCCGGAATTTTTACCCTCCCTGTTTTCCCTCTATCGCGTCTTCCTTCCTTCTTCCATTCTCTCCCATTCATTCAGTCTTCTTCATCCCGTGGCAGCACGGAACAGTAAGCGAGAGCGAGTTGCCGTGGTGCTTGCTGGAGAAATGGTTGGATTTTGCATGCAACCTTGGTTTCCGACTCAGGTAGGTCTCTAGAATCATTTTCCCAATTTAGATTTCTGATTTGGTAAAGATTTGGGTTTGTGAATAGTGGAGGAATTTGAGCTAATCGGGGAAGATTCATTGATTAGCTTAATGTATGTTCACATTAGTTCTTCCTCAGGCGATGTTCACCTAGGTAACAAATACATATATACTCAAGGGGAACAACCAATAGGAACTAAAATCATATCATTTTCCCTTCTTATCGTGATACCAAATGAGTCGTTCTTGTCAAATTCCTTAAGCCTCATCCCCTTGAAATTGGAAAGTAACAACTCTAAAATTGATGTAGCAAATGTTAGGTCAGGACATACTTTTCTTCCCGCACCAAATGGAATATACTTAATGTTTGAAATTTTGAAGTTATAATCAACCGTTGCATTAATAAACCTCTTTGGTTCAAACATCTTTGGATCATTCCAATACTTGGGATCTCTTCTAATGGCCCAGGCATTCACAATAATCTTTGCTAAGAGGTATCACATATCCGATAATTTCACAACTCTCACTATTTTCTCTTGGAAGCAACAATGCTACAGGTGGATGTAGCCTCAAGGTTTCTATGATGACAGCACTTACATATTTTAATTGGCGAAATTTTGATTCATCTACGTATCTTTTGCCTTCATAAATTCTTGTCACCTAATGTAGAGCCAATAATAATTCTCTTGTATAAATCAACTCAAAAATTTCCAATTCTCTGGCATAAAAATTGTCTTAAAAAAACCATTTCAAAAAAGCCTTCTAGTCCAGCGTTGGAATCGGTCTAGATGAGACAAGTTTAGAAAGTCGGCAACTTTCACCAGTCATTCAACGGATGTAAGAAATAAATTTCAAAACCAGTTGTTCATGGGTACGGTCTAAAAATGGTTTTTTTAGACCGGTTGTGGCATCATATACGATCTAAAACGTCATGCTTTTAGATGGTCTATAGTAATAATCAATCTAAAAAGACTTGTAGTTACACACACACAATGCAACCCACAAAATAATGATGCAACATTCAGGATTTCAGTTTTTGCTATACCTCTTCTTGCGCCTCTTTCATAGCCTTTGGGTTTTAAAGCAATTCTGACATCGCCCAATCTGTTGTAGTTGCTGTTGTTTCCGTTCCACCAAAGAAGACATCCTGAAAAGGAATTAACACAATTGACATAGAGGAATGTGTGTGTGTATTTGTGCGTTTTAATTTGTGTATCAAGTTACAAATTACGAAGACTAACTAGAAGAACATCTTTAATGTTGTTAAGAGATAAGGGGATCTCAAAGTCATTATCCTTTTGAATCTTGAGACGAACATCAACTAGATCCTCCTCTTCCTCCCCTCCAACGTTGTTTCCTTTCTTCTCTATCTGGTCTCTGATGATGTCATCAAACACTTTATCACCATCTTCACGCACTTTCATAACTCGAGCTCTCATCCCGGTGGTGACGCTGAAAAATTTTAGCGAAGGATATAAATCAGAAATTGATAACCCTGAGCTTAGCTTTACCACTTGCTCCATAATTTGTAGAATTTTTTCTATGTTCTTTTTCTTTTTCCCAACGGCCGTTCTCGCAGCTATGGAATTCGTGAGTTCTAAGATTTTTGGACTGAGGTTCATGGCAGAAGCTTCATGTTCAGAGATGTTCTTCACAAGTGCTGATACTTCCTCTTCCCTAATCCTTCGGAATGATTGAACCCTCTTTGATGAGAAAAGCTCTAAATTACAAATCTTTCGAAGTTTGCTCTAGTAGTTTCCATATGGGGAAAAAGCGATGTCTGTGCTATAGTAACAGAAGACTTCAGAAGTAAGAATTCTAGGTCTATTTGCAAAGATCTGATCAAGTGTCTTCATTATTTCTTTTGCATATTTTGGTGAAGACACTATGATATAAGAAAGCTCACCAAGTTAAAGATGCATGAAGGGTCCATGTCTGTTTGCAAGATTTGTGAGGGAACGATGAGGTAAAGAGCCAACAAGTTGGTGTAGGTTTCCAATGAGCGGTAATTTCCATGGCCCTGGAGGTAGGGTTTTAGTGTGTTTCTTGCGAAAAGATAGCTTGTGGATGACAAAAAAGAAGCAGAAGAAAGTGAAGAAGATGATCGAGTATGGGATCTGTATCTCCATGGTCGTGTATATATCTAAAGAAATGTTACGGCACTGTTTGGCAAAGCGTTCAACAGTGTCAAAAGCATGTTCAACAGCGTTTTTTCTTAAAACGAGACAATCTTTTTCACATATTTGCCTCGACTTGTGTAAAAGTACTTCTCTACCGCGTTACCAAACGGATCCGTAGTCAGTGAAAGCTAAGTGTGAGGTTTTGCATTTGTCGAAGTGATGCCTTTTATATGCGTGAATTGTACTAGATCCTGTTAATACAATATTTTGGTTTGGCTAAATCAAGTTTAAAACATGTTGTTTTGATCTTAATAGATAAAGTAATCATTACTATTTTAAATAAAATTAAATTTGAAAGAACAAAACTACTGCTTTTAAATTTAAATAACTAAAATCAAAATAAGAATAAACTTGAGAAAAAATAAATTGCATTAACCTTAATATATAAGTATGTGAAGATCGAGATAATGATTTTTAATTTCCCCCTTTATTTTTTGTTTGACGCATGCTTCATGCCATCGACTTACTATGTGTAAATAAGGTTTATTTAAATAATATTCTGCGTTGTCTTTATCATGTGCGCAGTGAGAAGTGGAATATATATAGAGTAATGAGATGCTATTATTTTTATGTGACTAAAGTTAAATAGGAGCAGAAGATATAAGTTATGTATGCCAAATATTATTGTATCAGACAGTGTGTGTAGGTTGAATTATAAATTTCAACAAATAATGGATTGTTCACTTTAGTAAATGGGGGCAACAAAATCTCAGAAGATATGGTGAGGCTATCAGTCGAAATTAATTTTCTATAACTTGTTCTTATACAAACTCTGATCCATAATACTAGCTACAATCCATAATATCAGTTTGCATTTTTTAAAGATAAATTAAAGAAGCTATATGCATTTATTCATGCGCATCATTATATCATGTATCAATTTATAAATTAGATAAATTAATTTAAAAAATCGTAAATATAAATATTTTAAAATAATGTATTTACTTTTTTAATATAAAAATTGATTAGATCTTATATTAAGACTTAGCGGTAGTATTATTTTTACAATGTAAAATTCCACAAAAGTACCTATCCTCTTAGGGCTCTCAGTCGTGCTTTAAATTATAATGGGTTTATTTGGGAACGCCGTCGAGAAAAACTTTTACGGAAATCAATGTAAATATTTAAAGGAGATTATTTCATTTTATGAAAAACGCTGTTGAACTTACGTTTTGAGATTGTAAAAGTGTTGCCAAGCACCCCTAATAAAAAGTCTCTGCAAGTCAGTCAGTGGAATAAAAAGCTTCCAAGTGTTTAGAAAAAACTGCCAAGTGTTTGGAAAAAAATGTATTGTACCATGCTGACTAATTTTTTTTTTTTTTCAAAGGACAACCCAATACAACATCTGGTTTCAAATCAAAATATTACAATACATATATTATTGATCACATAAATGATATGGCGTTGAAATAGTTACAAAATTTTGATGGTAGTCCAAAAGTGGCTAATAAATTTTAAACTTCTATTAATTTAATGTCAGGTAATATTGGAGAGAGGTAATAGTAAAAACAAACGATTAACTTCACGCAATGTTAATGTTTATTATTGTGCAGCTCTCTTTTCTGCATGCATGGTTAAAAAACACCTAATTTATTATTGCCACAAAATAAATATTCAAAAGCCACAACATAGATTCTAGTGCGTGTGTTTGTGTGTCTAAGACTGGCCAATAAATCATTCTACAACATAGATTCGAGTGTGTGTGTCTAATTAAGACTGGCCAACACATTATTCAGGTAATAACAACAAAAACTTAAGAGGAATAGCTAACAGGAACTAAAATCAAATCATTTTTTCGTCCACATCCAATTCCTCGAGCCTCTTCCCTTTTGATAGTTTCCAATCAAAATGGTAAAGTAAATTGGAGAGTAACAATTCTAAAATAGGTGTAGCAAATGTGAGTCCAGGACGTATCCTTCTTCCTGCACCAAATGGGATATACTCACAGTTTGAACATTTAGGGTTGCAATCAATTGGTATGTCAAGAAACCTCCTTGGTTCAAACATCTCTGGATCATCCCAATATTTGGGATATCTTCCAATAGCCCAAGCATTGACGATAATCTTTGTCTTAGGAGATACCGCATACCCATCAATATATACAATAATACAACTCCACCGGTTACTGTTCATAAGCCAACTTTGGCCCCAAAAAAAAATTCTCCACAGACAAATTCAAATTTCAAAAAATCCCGCCATCTTTTATTGACACTGGCTAAGACCTGCTTCTGACTCTCTCTCATATTTCAAATGCTGATCCCTCTCTCCTAGGTTCTGGTCCGAGATGTGGCTTCCCACTTCCTGGTCGAAGCTATCAACGCTGGTTCCGCGCAGGATTACCGAGGCCTGGATATTCTCACCAACAAAGTTCCACTCTCGGACCAAAAGGGTATGCAAGTTTTACGATCCCATTCATGAAGGATTTCGCTCCGATTTCCCTATATCTGGTTCATGCATTCTT
>JANTPZ010090699.1:0-20289 GCA_025593235.1 Vachellia pachyceras | reverse complement strand
TTTTTTTGGAGGTTAGTGAAACCTCTTTTCATTGTTGTTTTCTATGATTGAGATTTGTAGCTTACCTCTCTGTACATAATCTAAAAAATAATTAACGCCAGAGCAATAACTTTTTTGCATTTAGATAAAATCATGGCCCTAATTTAATGTTTGAGATGCAATTATAGTCTGGTTTTATTTGAAAATTTAATTTCATTGACGCAATAAGTTAAAAGAGATTTTGTCGTGTAGTATAACATGTCAAGAGAATTAAGTGTAATTTTTAACAATTTAATTAATTCTCAAAAGTTAGATTAATTTATTGATAATATTTTTAATTGAATGGTTATCAATGATGTGGACAAAATAGGATTATCTTCGCAATTAAAAAGCAATCACGCAAACTTTTATATTCGGTACTGTCAAAAAAGGTGTGAATTGCCAAAAATAATAAACAATAGAAGGCATGATGGGTCTGTCTTTGACTCTTTTGAGAGATGTCACATGTATCATGACTATAGTCTTCATTAGATTTAAGTGGTAAGCAATTCAGTTCTCTTAAATAGGGTTTTAAATTCGAATCCTAACGTAGGCAAAAATTGTTATTGGGATATTCACCCACGACAGTAAGTTACATGACCAGGGCAGATCCGAATATAATCAGAGTAAAGTTCCGGTAAAACAGGTGGACAACAAAAAATAATAATAAAACACACTGAGGTGTAATGGTCATGGGTCTGTCTTTTGAGAGATGTGACATGTACCATAACTCACTTATTCAATAATAAAACAAACTTAGGTATAATGGTTTTAAAATTCTCGGTAAATATATTTTCCAATATAATCTTTCTCTGCTTCTACAATTTTTTCCCTAAAAATGCAGTCATCATTCTTTGGCCACGAAATAAAATATGTATCAAGCCGAGCATTAAAAAAAGTGAGTGGAGAACTTGCGTGGCCCAATTATCCGAATTAATACGCTTCGCTCTCTCTCTCTCACCCCCCCCCCCCCAAAAAAAATACTCAACTGTGAGAATATTCCAATAGAGGCAGGTGCATGATTTTGCCAAGAGCAACCCAAGTGGACAGCCAAATCCAAACTCAACAACAGTATAGAGCCCGTCACTCCTTTTGCGCACATCTCATAGAGATCTCTACCTTCATAAAGCTACACATTCTTCGAGAATCACATTAGGAAGCTAGCCTGATTCTATTCACCTGTGTCTTCTTTCTATTCCCGTGGTCGCCTTTTGTAGACCTGAGCAAGTTGCCTTTTTGGACGGAACACGAGAATCCAAGCTTAGAATAGGCCGCCAATTCCAATTCAATAATTTTAGCCAAAACAAGGGGGCATTTTGAGTCGCAATAGGATCAGCAGCAGAATACAGTTTACTAGTATATAAATATAATTGCATGCTCCGCCACCAACAGTTTTGTCCTTTTCTTTCTTCTTCGTAAGGGTGAAAGCTGAAAGGGACTACTAGGCTATTATTGTAGTCCAGTGAATGTAGCCGAAATTGAGTGAAGGATTTAGGTAGCCACTGACCATATCTAAACATAGGTGCCTAATTGACAAAGGGGTTGAATCTCTCCTGTTGAATACATATGACCACGAGTGCCCTGTGATAATTATTAGTCTGATTCGTATTTGGTACGGTTGCTTTCATTAAAATCTCAGTATGATGGTCGTGAAATCATGTTACCTTATTTTGGCCCAATTCATGCAGGGCACTCAATTGAAAGTAAATCACATAGTCCCGAACAGAAATACTTAACAAGGTATTGCTTCAACCCATCGTCTGTGGGTTCAGTTGGCGAAAGTATTGGACACTCTCACCAAAGGGAGAGGATTCGATACTGGGGAGGGTCACTTTGTTGTAACTCCAGTCGCGGCGCTTGGGGAGGCATCCTAGTTCCTGGGTGTTTAGGTAAATGCCTGATGGTAATTGACGGCTCGCCCTGTTCAATATTGGTATGACCTAAGAGAAATGGAGATTTCACCCTGCCCTTAGCTTGTGGATGAACCCAACCCTTTGCCTAAAATTTGTGTACAACAAAAAACAAGGTATTGCTTCAGTGTTTTACACACTGGCCAAGACAAACTATATTTCCCCGGTTCCCGGATTTTCAGAGGCAATGAGAAGGCGTGGATTGCGGAGAAATTGAAACTATGAATCAGTAGTTAAAAACTAACTGAATTCTCATTCTTCCTCATATACCCATTATTACAGGAGGTTAACAAAAAATTCCTACCAGACCTAGTTATGATTAATTTTTAACCTGCACCTATATCTTAACCTAACCATTTTGGCATGTTAAAACCCCGTGCAGCTACATTACCTGTCCATGCTAAGGACACAAGACTGAACTATAACCCCTGCCTCATTGAAAGATCACGGAAGTTGAGTCATAGTGGCCACAGTATAAAAGCTTACAATCAAATTGCATAGGCCGACTGTAACTTCCAGTGCTCCTTAGATTGCTTCAACATCAGAATTTTGTCATCAGCTAGCCTCTCCTTCCAATATTCTTTGCACCTAGAAAAATTTTGAAGTTACATGTTGGTAATATTTGCACAAAACACAAAGCATGCCGGCAGCCATTCACAAGTTAATTACCTTGTTTTCAAGAGAAGATCTAGCTCTAACATGTGCACTGCCTTGTAATAAACTCCAACCTGCATAAGGAAGGAAAGAAGGTTGTAAACTTTAAAACAGAACTTCACATTTTAGACCATTGATTATATAATGAGATAAAAGTTTATATTCCCGTAAAATTATAGCCATAAAAGTTTATAAAAGGTCGTCCATAAAATGAGTTAGGTGCAAAGCATGTTCATCTAGAGAGAGGACTCATAAGTGACTTGATGCTAGAGTGGTGCTTTACCTTGTTAGCTCTTTTGTCAAGGACAAAGTAAATCTAGTTATTAAACCACAAAGCTTTTTTTCCCTTAAAAAGACAAAAGATAACAATTTTTTCAAGTAGAAGTTTCGCAAATGGAATATGCTTATCATGAATTCTTTTGAACTGTTTCCACTTGTAAATATATTGTAATTAATATATAATCAGATATTATTCTTAGGGGATCGGTTATGATTATTAGGAGATTATAGTCATTAATAGTATTTATTAGTCATTAAGAGTATTCAAGTCTGATGCTCGCACATTGTATATAAATTCCCTCATCTACCTATGAAATATACAAGCTATTCAGTGTATCTCTTTACACCACTACTGCATATTTGTAGCCAACAATTATTTAAAAAACAGAGCTTCCAAATTCGGAGTTTCCATTTCAAATATCATTTTGATCAACCACAAGCTGCACAACCGCACTTGCAAAATCTCTCCATAAATTATTCTACTAATTTATTTTCCAAATTCGATGGTTTAACTAGGCAAAGAAGAGAGTTATCTTTTGGAAGGAAAAACAATGGTACTTCGTTAATACGTAGCACATACCTTTCTGCATATAGGACACTTTGACTCTGGGCTTGCAGCTTTAAGACCTTGGAAAATCATTAAAGAAGCAGCAGAGCAAGCACAAGATTTGCAAAATAGATGACCACAGCTCAGCGCATATGGATTGAAAACAAAATCCTATTATTATCATGATCAACGCCTGTAAGATAGACTGACAACGACACAAAAAATGTCCCTTTCTCTTGAGAATTCAGTGGAACCTTACCAGGCAAATTGCACAAGTCAGATCATACTCAAGCCTCATAGAATCTGGAAGAACCAATGTCATTGCAGCGTTAGCCATGTTAAGATTACATGAAAAGTGACCATAAACACCATTCAGTCCCCTGGCATCTGACTGACTAGAATTTAAATAAAAAGCACCCAATTCAATTAGCCAGGGAGAGTGTAACAGTTCGATGTGTTCTGCATGCATCCTGGATTTGAAATTTTCCCCATTCACAGAGCTATGTACCTAGAGTAGAATATGAGTGCAGGGTGGTGAATGTGAGAACATCAGAAGATACAAATGTAAGAAAAACTAATAATTAAGTGGCTACCGTCTCATATATGACATACTTTGTCATATTTCTTCAGTATTTTTCTCAAGGCAATAGCATTCATTGCAATGTACTCAATTAAAACCCTCCCTTCTTGTGCCAAGGATTGCTGATCATTTTTAAAGCATTTACGCAAGCTCGCAACATATTTCTGAATTCCCGTTGCAGCATGAAAATGAAGGAGGTGCCTGGCTCTTGAATTGAAATATTCTGCTATATCTGATACATCCTTTATCAATGCAGAGAAAAACATCTGATCACACACTGCAAAGTTGCGTAAAAGGTTATGTTATTGTGAAGCAATAAATGACCTTTTATTGGAATGGACACTAATCAATTGGTGCTGAAACAAATTAATGATTCGAAATTAGAAGCTACAAAAAATAAATAAATAAATAAATAAAAGTCTCAAGAGGCTCGAAGTTGGAATCTCATTCTAACTGAGGAATCTTACTTTCATTTTATAAGAAACCCATAGGTGTCAGGTTCTTGGCTAACACAATCTCCAATCAATTGAAAAGCATAAGAAGCATACTCAAACATAAGGTACATCAGGAAAATCGCAAAAGTTGGCGAGGTATTAGAAAATTTCCAGCTAAGAGAAGTTAGAGGAAAAACTAGTTGTGTAAGTTATGAGGCTGAGGGTCCTCCCACATGTCACATGTTCGAATCAACATTGAGAAAAGAGCTAGCAAAACCACCAAGCAAATTATTCATGCAAAGAATTGGAAAACGCTGAGGATTCAAACACATTGTTATGAAACTGGGGAAAACATAAATTGGTGATGACACAAGACTCCAAGTTAGAGAAATTAGGGCAACATCAGGTGCCAAAAGTGGCTGAATAAGCACTAACCAAATAATTAATAGAATATCTTTATTGAATGATATCTATTATGGCCCACACCTTCTTGTTAAGGAGAATGACGGTACTTTTGCTGTGCAAAATGAAATAAAAATAGAAATAGAACAGAAAAAGTAATTTTGTACATGAAAAACGTCTCTGATTTAAAAAAAATAAAATAAAAATTCAATTACTATCAAGTAAAATGACATGGATATGATAGATATTATATACTACCTCTGTCCTATTTGTAGGTCATCCTTAACTAATTCAAGTGAATCAAGAAAATTAGCCAAAATTATCCCATCTTCCCAAATTACCCTTAATAAACGCAAATTATTGATCATCCTTCTCAATCCCTCGCTCCACCATAATCAATGAACAAGATGAATGCCAAGGGTGCTGCCGATAAAAATTATCATTGCTTTATAGTTTTTTTCGGTAACAATACACCGCCCAGTAATCCGATGCCAATTAACAACCAACTAATTCGGACTCGAGGAGATTGGCGTGCTTCCTACATAGGCAGGGATGGTCAACGAGAGCACTTCCTAGGATTAAAAAACACACGTTCTCATCATTACCCCGGGGGCCTTTATAAATTTTACAAAATAACAAATAAATGGGAACATAAAAAGCTTTTAGGAGATGACTAACAGATACGAACAGAGAGAGTATTCTGTTTATTGTGCAATGGAAAAGTAAATTGATATTCCATTAACCCAACCAGCCGCCCCCTAAGCGAATCATCTCCCATCATACCAAGTAAGCTCAATTGATCTTTCTTACTTGCCAATAAATGAATTCCGCTGTAGTAATAGGCTTTTGACTTCGTGTTCAGTTATGACAAGATTTTTATTTTGATGGATTGGGTAAGTAAAATTTGGATTGAAGGTTCCAGAAAATCCTCCATAAGAATTCTTCGACGGCTAAACCAGAGAGTTTTTCTCGTCATCGTTTCAATCAGGGTTACTCAAATTCATTCATTGCCTTATCTCCATGTTCTATAAGCACCACCAACCAATTTTGAATTCCACATCTTCAGCATACCATTTTTCCTGGATTGATAGCGCTATGGAAATCAAACACAGGTAAGAAGGAAAGCACTTACGCGGGCAGGCTTGACATTGGCATGACTGGCTTTTTGGAAGCTCGGAGTAGGCGGAACTATTCAATCGAGTGCAGCTTCGGCAGCTCCTGAGCACTTTCTTTAGCCTCTTATATTCAATATGGACGCATTTCTTGTTCAACAACCACTCTCGCTCTTCCTGCAAGTACTCTGTAAATGCCTCTCCGAATTTCATTCTTCGTTTCCGTCAATTTCCCAACCCTAGCTAAACGAATCCTGCACAGACGAAAAAATCAGTTCAAGAGCCGAAAAAGAAATCCCACGCTCATATCATATGATTGAACATGGATAGTTTTACATTATACTTTCCGCGAAGGCGGGGCGCGGGAATTATATATGTGTTTATGCTTGCAGCGTAGGACTTCTGTTTGGCTCCTGAGAAAAAAAAGGCGGGACAAGAAACAAGCATGCGTGCTGAGAATCAGGATAGCCACCAAGAGATGGTTAAGTACGCGCTTACCGGAAGCAGCCGTGACGGAAAAAACAAATGTCGGTTAGTTTTGTTTGGTGCTCCCGGAGACCTGAAGAAATGAGTGCTCAAAACAGTGGCCCCGGACATGCGATTGTAGGAGAGAACATTTCCTTTCGGTGAGATTCCGAGGAACAGAATTTTTTTTATTATTCTTTTTCTGTCGACGAAAGGAAGTTGAACTGAGAAAGACGCGCGGCGCGGGCGCAATCCTTGAGATTTCCATAGACATGGACAGTAGACTTTGGTTGAAATTACATTTTTTATTTTTCTATAAATCGATGTCAACGCCGAGACCCATTCTCGTTGACCAACTACTACCAAATCACATGAACTTCCTTTTATACGTAAATCAAGATAAAATTATTTTAAAATTTATAATAACATTTTAAAATTTATAAAAATTATTTTAAAATATGTAAATATTTTTTGAATTCCATAAATTTTTTTTGAAGTTCGTAAACTATTTTCTCTCAATAATATCTCGAACACAGTCATTTTAGTGGCCGGCAAGACGACGTGCAACGGTAATTATTAAAATGTAAATATTTTAAGGGGAGTTGATTTGTGGATCAATGAAGATTGATTTGTAAATATTAAATTACCCGTACTTTAACATGTTGACTTTTAAATTTGAGTGGTTTACTTAAGAATTGACTAACTTTGACATGCAAACATTAAAGTGTTAGCATCTTAAGAGGCTCACTTGTAAATTTTTTTTACTTACCATTTTCTAGCATTTAAAGGGTTAACTTATAAATCAACAAAGTTTACTTTGAAGATAATAAAATATTAGAATTGGTAATATTTTAATAGAGACTTATTTTATTTGATTAGACGCTAATAAGTCAACGGTTGGTCAAACACTTAATAGCCGTCAACGACCTGCCAACATCAATTAAAGTATGACGGGGCAGGACCTTGGGTCACATCTGTGGCAACCTGAGAGAAAAAATCGTTGCATATCGATTCTTAACATGAAAAATTTAAAATTAATTAGCCACGGGTATAATTACTTGTGAAATATATAGATTTGATATAAAATTTTTAAACAGAATACTAAAATTTATTATATATAAACTTATCGTACGATATACATAAGAAAACTTAATATATTATCTGATAGGGTTGAACAAATAGCCTGCAACTATAGGAAATTTGTTGATTCTAAATCTAGAGATATTATCATATATTTTTTAATTAATTTATTTTACTCATAAACAGATGTATTTTTTAAATATATATAAATTTTTTAAATAATATATTTAAATTATGTAATTGAAAAACATGATGATAAATTTGGAAGTTTGAGCCTTTGGACAGTTTGTGAGCAGCAGACCGGGAGGAAGAAAGCTAGTATTGTGTGATAAGTATATTCCAGCTTATTTTGCTCAGTGTCGAAGCATTTGTCCTCAAACGCCACAGTTGCAAATGCTGGTTTTGAGCTGTCTTTGCTCTCATTTTACACGTCCTGCTCAGTGGGAAGAGCAAAAACGACACAGTTGCAATCACCGACTCACAAGCTTACAGCTTTTAGCGGCTATTTTTGTTGTATCTCAAGTTCTTAATTCCACAGGGAGCTCTATTTCACTTGAATCCAGAGTAGAACAACGTTATCAAACACCACTGATCCGGAAAAGTACTGGTATCGGGAAGAAAATGGAGCAAGACTCACCCATCCCTCTTCTGGAATCTTTGCGTCCTGGAACAGGTTCAAAGCTTCTAGCACTGGGAAATATCAGTCTCCCTTGTTGGTACTGGCGTACTGGGTTTGCCCTTCGCTTTTCGAATCGGTGGCTGGCTTGCTGGCTCACTCGGAGTTACGGTTGTCGGCCTAACCACCTACTATTGCATGCTTCTTCTTGTCAGTAATCTACACCTGTTTACCTCTCTCCGCAACATGTCACTGTAAGAACTTGAATTAAAATCAGGGGATGCAACTTTTTTTAATACTTTTCTGCTATGACAATGCTTCAAGCAGGTTCTATGCAGAGAGAAGGTAGCATCAGAAGGATCATTAGCGGAGGCAAAAACGTATGGGGACTTGGGTTGTAGAATCTTAGGAGTCACAGGTCGCTATATAACAGAAACATTAATATTGTCGTCACAATGCGGAGGAGCCGTGGCTTATATATTCTTCATTGGGCAGAACCTGCAGTCTGTATTCCAGGGCAATGGATTCACTTTCACGTCCTTCGTATTATTGTTAGTGCCAATTGAAATCGGATTGTCATGGATAGGGAGCTTATCTGCTTTAGCACCTTTTAGCATTTTTGCTGATGTTTGCAACTTTCTGGCAATGGCAATTGTTTTGAAGGAAGATATAGTGAAGGGTAAACCTTCATCTGCACAAAGGACGGCAATCACATCAGACATTAAGAAGCTGCCATTTACAGGAGGCATGGCAGTTTTTTGCTTTGAGGGGTTCGCACTGACTCTACCTTTAGAGAGTTCTATGCAAGATAGAGCTAAATTCCCAAAATTGCTGGCTCTGGCTTTCTGTGGGATAACATTCTTGTACGTTCTTTTTGGGCTCTCTGGTTATATGGCATATGGCAATGAAACTAGAGATATTGTGACCCTCAATCTCCCAAGAACTTGGACATCTGGCACAGTAAAGGTAATGTATCCTCTTATTTTGCGCTTATATATATATATATATCTGCTTAACATTCTCACGCTAAGTTTCAGAATTTTGACTATATTCTAAATCAGACTCCAGAAGATTAATAAATATTAGACCCATCAGGCTATTACTCAACCCATAACTAGTTTGAACACTAAGTGTATCTTTCAATTGACGTCATTAGAGCCTCTCCCAATCTGGCAGGTAGGATTATGCTTAGGACTGGTCTTCACATTCCCTGTCATGATACACCCAGTTAATGAGATCGTGGAAGGGAAGCTCGAAAGGTTCAGATGGTTCAAGAAGTATTTACAAACTGACGATAACGATGCAGCAAGACTTGGAAAAATTTGGACTTGCGTTAGCCGCGCAATTTTGGTGGCTGGGTTGGCTGCGATATCGTTGTGCGTGCCAGCGTTTGGTGTGTTTGCTTCACTTGTAGGAAGTACAGTAAGTGCATTGATCTCATTTGTTTTGCCAGCCACGTTTCACCTAAAACTATTTGGCTCTTCCCTCCATATGTGGCAAAAGGCCTTGGATTTTGTCTTGGTGTTCGTTGGTTCGGTTTTTGCTGTATATGGAACCTACAGCACCATAGGCGGAGTTTGAATAAATGTATGTATAACCTGTATCAGTTGAAGACTTTCTTTTCATGAAGCGTAAAGAAGGTTTATACTGTAATAGTCATTTGTTGGCAAGGGTTGAGGTGTAAATATAAATCTTGAATCTGGCAAAAAAAAAAAAAGTAAATATAAATCTTGAAGGGATAATATCAAATTGAAAGAAATTTATAAAATTTTCTTTTTGGTATTCTTGTGCAACTGTCTAATGTCCAAATCTTCAGATCAGAGGGATGGAGGCTATCCTTTTTGTTAACCTGCAAATATTTGTGTTGGGCAAGGAGTATTATGAACTAGTCAAAAACTCAAAATTGCCATCATTTTTAACTAAGTGAAGAAGCTGTAATTCCCGCCGGAATCTTAATCCAAAATTCGAAAGGTGAGTTTTGCAGAACTGGCTTCACTTATCCTGCCCGAGATCGGTCTGATTCGCAAAGGAAAAGGACGATGTCGAAGGATCCAATATCCAGCTTCTGCAACACATTAGCTTCCTTCTGCAACCACCTTCAGTCCAGTTGCAACGCCCTCAAAGATTCCCTCAATCGCCGACCCATTCCTCTTGGTATATCTCTCTCTCTCTGCCAAGTTTGGTTGCTCGGGAAAGTTGAAAGTAGTCACTTTCCATAGGATTTCTGCCCTTATCTGTTTTACTCTAATATGAGACAGATTCTGCATCATCGACCTTCGTACAATGCCTAAATTGACGCATCTTGAGCGCAACCAGCGACCTAGAGCTGCTTGATTCCATGTCTTTTGGCACTGTGTCTTTCGAGGAGCTCTTAGGTCACTGCAATGAGCTTTACAAGAAGAATCAATTTGACCTATTTGAACTCGAAGAAAGTCTTAGAGGCTACGGCTATATTCCCAGTACTATGATCTACCTTTTCTATAGCAATAATTATTCGTAGATGTAATGCGAGGCAGCAGTTCGATATTTCCCTTATTATTTATGATTTGGCAATTGGCACGGGCTTTTATGACACACATTTTGGTCGCCTCACTTTTTTTTTGGGTGTACGGCGCCTTCAGTTCCTGATATTGACGATGATGATGAAATTCATGATATATCGAGATCGAATGAGCTTTCAGATTCCGAAGATGGATTGCATAACTTGTCTTCAATCGCCGGAAATCTTTCTCTGGAAGATTCTAGATTCAAGAGTTTGGGAGAAGAGGCTCTGCATCCTTTTGAACATTTTCTTGTTGCTATCCACCCTCCTTTTACTGGCTAAAATTCATAATTTTTAGCCGCTGGATCTGGAAGGCACATTAATTAAATGAGTCTGTTCATTTTTATTCAATCCAAAATGAACACTACCAATAAACAGTACGGCTCCACTATGATTTAGATTGACATCTATGGATAGCAAAGTTGATGTGCTTCTTACCAATCATGGATGTTAACAAATAACGTTATTTGCATTTTTATTGTTCTTATATGATTCATTTTTTACCTTCTCGTCCATCTATTTATGTGTATATTATTTCATTTAGAAATTCTGTGTCGAAGTCCTGAGAAAGTATTACAGATAAAGCGAGCTACCATTAGTTTTGGTCACTTATTGGTGCACTATGATGCTCGTTTGTGTTCCTTAATTCTCTTCAGACTTGATGAATCTTTGAGCTTAAAAAAGCTTGGCCTTTCCGATGCATGTCTAGCTTAGTACATAGCAAATGCCTCATGCTCCATAGGTTATAAGTAATTTGACGCTTATAAATTCATTGATACATGCTGTTTTTCTTCTTGTTAAATTGTTTCTTTTTGTGACATTTATGGCTGTATGTTTTGCCTTTATGGTAAACCTTATGCAGCTAACTATCCTTGAGGCATAACAAATTACTTGTTTGTTACTAATACTTATTCCGTTTTCGACCACTAGCCCTTCTTTCTTCCTCTCATGCAGCTAACGAGTCTTCAGAAGAAGTAGAGATGTAAGTTAAATGGTGTGGATGTCATCCGCCTTATGCAGGATATTTTGCATTTCTATTGATATTTCTACATGATTCTCATTTCCTAGTCTCAGTGAGACCAAAGGAGAAGAGCTAAAGAGCGTGTCATCTGAAGGAAGGAAGTGCTTGTCCCATGGTAATTGAAGCTATCTTTCTACTGAGTTGATCACTTCTAGTCTGTGAAGACTTATTTGTTTTCAAAATAAAATTCAGAGGTCAAGACGGAGAACATAGAGTCCGCTGAAACTCCCTGTCCTGAGTTAAAGATAATGAAGAGCGAATTTGAAAGTCTATCTCGCTATATGAAGGGTCTAGCATCATGGGAGGTATGTGGGCCTACGTTGTTTTCTCAATTCATGTTTCTAGGGATATACTCATTCTTAACTACATCGATAGCGGATGTCAAGTGACGATTTTTTTCATTAAAAATCAGAGCCCCATATCTCGTTAATGTCAGTAATTTAAATACACACTTCGCAGAAGTAGGCTGAACTTAACAGGGCTAGTCATGCAAAACGACAACTTGATTAACCTGTATGTCCGAGGATCTGGTTCTATAGTGTTATTGCCTTTGGGAAGGGTTTCAAGGATATTCATTCTCTCTACCGGAAATGTTCTAGCTTCAAACTTCACTTTCGGAAAATTGCCTGTACAGTATATTAAGCTCATGCATTGTCCAATATGGCCTATTAAACTCGGGGACAATTTACTTCTCAATTTTACGCGTTTGGAATTTGTTGTCCCATCTGATAATATTCTTTTTGTTCCTTATGCAATTTGACCCTTTAGGATCTACTTGCGGCTGTTGATAAGATCAATTCAAGCCTAAACAAGGAGGCCAAAGGACGCAACTTCTTCAGTCAGGATGAAATTCCTTCTTTTAATTTAGGTAGTCATATGCTGCTAAAATTATTCTTTCATGTTCGTTTCGCTCTCTAGTTAGTGTATATATCCATATATTTATATATAGTATAAGATCTATAAAACGACATTATTTATAACTCATGAATAATACAACTCATTTCAAGTTGAGTTTGAGTAAGGCACGAAATGCACGTTTTAGTTATTGCATAATGTCACTTCAATGCATGTTGAGATTAGATGAAATTTAATTTGCTGTTTGTCTTTCATCCCCATTTCAAGGGCTTCCTTTTAACCGTATTCAGAAGTCCATTTCATCTGAAATTGGGTACGGCTTTGGTCTAAGCAGCTGAGAACTAATATGCTAAACCCGTCAAAACGCTAGCTTCCGCTAGACAGAGCAGCCTTATTACATCATCATGGAATCAGTTTAAGCTAGCTACATCTTTATTGATGGTGTCTTAAAGAAAAAGATATATCTTATTCTTCATGTTTGGGGTTTTCAGGGCCTAAAGCAAGATCGTATTTGTTGCTTTTAGTTCGCATGAACCGTTTGATTGTCGAAACGATTGAAGGTGTGTTATCCTACAGAGTGCTGTAGAATAAGATCAAATGGAAAGGCCTTATATGGTGCACCAAATGGAACAAGTTGTTCTTCTGCGTTTGAAATATATTAGCATTTCTGATGTAGTATAATTCTTTTTCATTTTTTTTCAAATCTCTGTATTTTGATTCTCTCTTAATCTGGGAGTTGGATATATAATGTCCACACCATCGTAATTTATTAGTGCAATCTTCATCCCAAATGCTATGATGGAGGCGTGGCAAACCAGTTGCGGACTCAGGGCGTTGTTGGTTTTCTTGGTAGTTACCTATTTGCTTGACGCTCGCTGAATAGTTACGAACTTGAGAAGGTCTGGGATAAGTGATGTGTAGTAAAGGAAAACGTATTGGAATAGATTATAGGATTTAGACTGTTAAACTTGATTAGGTTATCTGAAAAATAATTTAGAAATTAAATCAAATCATCTATGTATCTCTTAGTTGCAAAAAAATAAAAAATAATATTATTTTTTAATATATATATATGCATATATATATATATATATGTGCGCGCGCATATATCTCGCTACTTCTGTATTTTAGATTTTTAGAAAATTGCAGTATGCATATAATATTGTTTGATAAAATACATTTACATGAATCTGGGTATATTCTAGGTTCCTCTTGAGTGTTTTTAATTAGGATGAATATGAAGTAGATTAGTCCACCTCGGAAGATGATGAATCAGGTTCTATTGATGAACCAGCCTCGGGTATAATTTCTAAAAGTAAAAATTATTATTTTTATTTTTTAATAATTAATGGGCATGTAGGAAAGTTGACTCAATTTCTAAATTCTTAATTGTGTCAATGTAAAATGATTTTTTTAAATTTAACAATCTAAATTAGAATCTGAGTAATTCAAGTATCTTTTATTAAGATTGTTACTAGATTATATCATAATTATCATAATTTCAATTTTTAAAATTTAAATTGAATTATCAACAATATTACATAAATATTACGGATCCCTATCTCTTTGAAAGGAATGCATTTTGAATAGTGATAATTATATTTTTATTGAGAGATATAACTATTTTTCATATTTTTGATATTTTGAAATTCTTTTCAGGTTGGGCCCAACCCATGCTAGCTCGATCTGTGCTTTAGACTGAGCACCAGGCTAGGGATGAAACCCAGCCCAACCTGCACAGTGTATACACATCCCCAGCGATAGTGAATTAGACCTGATAATCATTGGCTACATATTCGTCCCTATGAGGCTATGACCTATCTGTATTTGGTTTGAGTGTGTTTGTAATCATTTTGGAAAGTAAATGTATTTTCCAGAAGAAGCTACATGTTTGGAGAGACAGAAGCCAGAATACACTCTGGAGTAAAAATGCATCTTGGTAAGCGTTGAACATTTCAAATCGCAACATAATTATAAAAATTCGAAGTTGCAATCAAGTCCATTCTCAACTACTTTATCATTTTATTTTTTTAATTTTATCACTATATAACTAAAATATATATGTATTATTTAATGATATTCATTTTTTAAATCATTTCTCACCAAAAATCATTTTTACAATATTTATCTAAAGAATGTTTCATTTTCCAAAATGCATTTTGATAAAAATCATTTTTCAAAATACATTTTGATCAAAAGTAATCTGAAGGGATATTCAAATGGACCCTGAATCTAAGATTCTAGGCCAGAAGAGCCGATTTGGAATGAAGCCGAAGCTGTATTAATTGAAATGCTAACGATTCAACTCAACTGTGGACCTCTTTCTGTCGCTCTGTATCACAAGAAAGGATCTCGATCTTCACCTTTCTTCCTCGCGACGGTCTACACCTGAACTGAATCCAAGTTCTCAGGAGATCATCGCACCCATAAGAGAGAGCATGTCAATGATGGGCAAAAGTCAAGATCTACAGACATACACGAATTTGGCTACAACCTTTCACTTGCACAACATTCTTAGACACATTAGCCACCTTTGTTTAGTGTTGTGGGCATTAGTACAAGTTATGCTGTTACAGATGTTCAACTATGCTAATTGATGTCAGAATGGAGCAAACTGTGTTGGTCCAAGACCGTAGAATGACATGATTAGAACACACGAAGGCAGTGGCGCGGGCAGAGCCCCCAAACGAGTCTTCAGGAATAAAGCACAAGCTCGCATGCAAGTTTTAACTCTGTAGATGCAATTATCCAGGCAAAATAATTTTATGGAGGGCTAAAAAGAAAGGAAGGAAAAAGCAAGCACGAAGAATCTCAGACACCGCAAAAGCAGCAAACTCAGACCTGCTGGCTCATAAGTATTTCCACTGCCACGTTAAGATCCCCATCTGCAGCTGCCAGTGCGACTTCCACCTGTGTCTGAAAGCAACCAAGACAAATGCATTAAAAATCATAACTTTGGTGGCCGCTAATTTATTAAGATAAAAAATAGTGCAGGTGTCATAAGCCAGAGAATCAGAATTCAGAATCGCAAGGTAAAAAATTTTCAAGCACGTCTTCATGCACATGAAAAAAGTTACTCTTGATTTTACCCTATCAAAGCCCATTGCTACAAGCTTTTTTATCTCTTCATCAGAAGCTACTGCACCCTGCAATTAAATCAATTAAAAGTAACGAAACACTATAAATCCAGATGAACCAGAAGAATACAAGAAAATTACAACACTTGTAAATACAGGAACCTGATGCTGTGGTACACCTACAGCTGCTGTTGCAACATTGTTCGAACCTGCCTGCCTAAATGGAAAATGAAAATATAAAAATGGCCATCGTTCATTGAAATGTAGTTCTGAATGATATAAGAATAATGTTGCAGTGCAGTTAACCTTTCAATGTATTATGGCATATTTTAACCCATACCAAATATTTAGGTATTATGGCATATTTTAACCAAACATTTGCCAGACATGACAATTTAGCAGGAACAGAACTCTATCACCACAACAAGAAAAAAATTTGTCACTCAGCATGGAAGTTGAAGAGGATCACCTGATATGACTGCCTATATCTATGGCATCACTTGACCAAATAAATTCCTCAACAATCTAATGTTTTAATGCAAATCACTCAATCAAGCCAACGGCAACTTGCAAGTTTACAATAATCTATTAAACAAGGCAAAAGGATTTGTCTTCCAAGAAATGCTTCATCCACATCAAGAGAAAAAGAAAATTGTGATTCATGTCCAGAAATTTACCATAAGCAGACAGTGTAAGTTATCAAACATGCACAAAACTATTTTTCTCACACCTTCCATCTGATATTCGTTGAGCAGTACCAAGACTTGATGAGTCTAAGGGATGGCTCGAATTGTTACTGTCTAAGAGTCTAGCTTGCAGATTTGAATCTGAATTAACAGCAGAAGCCTGTTGACCTTGACCAGAACCAAGGGTCCTTCCCCTCCCATGGAACCTGTTGTCTTGTACTGGCTGCTAAAATTACATGGTATAATCAGATATCTAGAAGAAAATACTATAATTACACTTGCAAGCGAACAAAACATTAAGAGTTTAACGAAGGGTAGTGTAAAGAGATGAGATGACTGCCATACCTGAGTGGAAACTTCCCTTCGTGGCATCAACGACGACAGGTTTCTCCATAAATTTCCAGAAGGGAAACCACTACTGCATGGAAAACTATATCAATAAACATCCAGAGTTGCTGGCAAGGTTGGGTGTGAAAGCAACATAGTACCTAGATGTTGAATTTTCACTTGAATCTGTAGGAATGTAACCTGAAGAGTTTCCACCAGTGCAAATGATAAATTTAGGCCTCCTCACACATGATGACTGAAAGTCAAGAGGAACAAATATGACTGAGGTAAAGGTCCAGGCTCAATGATTATTTATATGCATAATGTAATGTGGATGCAATACTTGCCCATTATTTTGCTTGACAATTCAAAAGAAGGGTGTGTTTGAGAATCCATTGGGAAAATGATTTCACACAAGCCAAGATAAGTATGTGAGAGGAGTTTTGTCTCGGCTTGCGTAACATGATTCCAACAGATTTGCCAAACATGCATGAAGTCACCAAGATATAATACATAATATTTTTCTTAACGTTCCAGTTGAACAAAGATACTTACAAGCAAAGAGGAGGTTTCAATCGCAGAATAAAATGACGTTCCAGGCAAGAGGAAATTAAACAAACCGTATGTATCTGAAAATAAGAACAGTAATATATGACCTCTGATTAATTGCTCATATCATAGGCAAGAAGTGAAGCATGAGCAAAAACTGACAAGCAAACCCAGATAAAATGCCACAGAGGTGTCCAAGTAGAGAGACATTTGACATTAGAAGCTGGAACACTACCAACAAAATGAATGCATACCTGAAAAATGACAAGTTCAGTGATCATTTAAGGTGGGTTACAAATATCCCCGTGCCCCTGAAGGGGGGGGCATATAAACTTACACTCACCACTTTGCAGGCACATTGAAGAGTCCAAAAACACTGTAGAATGAATAGTAAAATCTATTAGATAAGTGAAACCATGAAAAACACCATACATAGCATAAAATAACCAGCAGACAGAATCCTGTTTTTATTAAAAAACAAGTGAAGAAAGTACTTGCACCATCAATGGTCAACCAATCAGCCAAGTTTCCAGGAATCCGTATAAATACAATATAAATACTTTAATCAAGCTAGAGTATTGTCTTGCAACAATCTTCAAAAATATCAATAACCACCATCTGAAGCATTTTAATCTTTCCATAATCATATAGCAGCAGCATTTCATAGTTACAACTTTTGATAGAATTGAACACAAACAGACCTTCTAGATTGAACTCCACTCAAGCTTGTCTCTATGACAATCATTGAAAACAGAATTCCTGAGAAGCCTATTGCACACTCATTCATGAAGTACTCATAGGAATTAATAGGATTGTGCGCCGCCAGTAAAGCCATGAAAACATGAATTGTAGCATTGCTAGTTGCCAACAAGACAATCACATATAGCAAGCGAACCGAACCCATGATCCTCTCCATCTCAGAGCCCAATGGAACTAAAGCCATCATGTTGAAGAGAACATGAAGAAGTGAACCATGAAAAAGAATGGAGGTATAAATCCTGTAAACTGCAAGAGAAAACAGAATTTTGAGTCCAAGAAAAATCTGAGAGTTGCATGAGACCAATGCTATTAGCAAATTACAATGGAAAAGAGAAGAAAATGTGATAAATCTCAGCTCCTTACCCCCGAGTATAGAATATCAATCTAAGGGACTTACGTGTTACGTCCTTTATCTAAAATGCATTCCCATATAATTCTATCAAGATGAATAGTCAAAAAGTTATCGAAGAAGTGCAGCCAAAAAATATGTCAAAACGAATGATTCGAAAGTCACAAAGTAATGGAAAATTCAGAATTTGAATGTTGACGTTTTGAAGACAGAAATGAGTTTCCCTATCATGAAAGGAGAGCAACGAAATGCATTAGCATGGAATAAGAAATGCTGTTAAATGGTTTTATATTTTACAGTATGCTAAAAAAATAAATCATATACGTAGTCCAATCAGAAGGCTATTGGTTCAATAAGGCATACCTTGGAACCGTGATACAATAGCAGACGGCAAGAAGCATATCTCAGCGAAGGAATCGTATCCAACCAAAAGACAAACGAAGTAAATTATTCCGCAAACAAAAACCACTGTAGAAGTGAGAAATGGGATGCTTTCCCACCACTGACTCAACCTAGTAGGTACACCTGCCTGTATAAAGAATGCCATTACGGTGAATTAATTAGACAATAAAAGAAAGGGGAAGGAATTCAGCCGCTATCTAACCATGCAACAGCAGCAGCCAGCAAAACTTGTGAATCCCCAACAAAAATTTGTAGTTAATTAATAATTAAGCAAACTTCGGATTCGGATCCACAATTTATTTCCTCCTTCACCCATTTTCATGGGAAACAAACAGGCAGTTAGGGTTTTCCCCTGATAATTCATTGGAGTTGAAAAATATCATAGGATCCTATATTTACCTCAGAAACTATATGAGGTCTCATAATTCTGGCTCTTGGCAAGGAACTCCCCACTTAAGCCGGCAGATCTGAGCTATGATAGTTCTAAATTCATAAAATCAGACTGCAGACGTGGAATTGTAGGCAGTTGACTGTGTTACGGACTTAAGGAAGGGTTCGGATCTGAACTTACCAACACACAGTTGGATGGGTCCCTCGGTGGTTGTGCACTAACCCGGTGGATTCGAGGAACAACGGACGTGGAAATTGAGGGCGGTACTACGCACGACCGTTTGATTCTGGATACGTGTACGAGATTACAAAATTATGGTCCAAGAAAACGCATTTGCTCTCCGGCCGAGACGTCAGTCTAGCTTGTATAATATGTTTGCGTAAGCCATAAAAAAACATGCTTATATCAATCGATATAAAATTCATTTTACATGCATCCTCGTCTCATAAATCATAATTAATCCAAACTGACATTTCATGTATTAATTAATATCCCATGTATTAATTAATGTATTAAAGCATACATATCAATAATGTGTTGGTTTGGAAAAGCTTATCTACCTCCCAGAAGCACGTTCAACAATGTTTTTCCGTAAAACGAGATAATCTCATTCACATATTTACCTCGACTTATGTAAAAACACTTCTCTAACGTGTTACCAAACGGATACATTAATAACTAAACATGGGTTAGTAAGAAAATTAAGCACTTCGTATGGAGAACTGTCATGGGTAATCCTAACAACTAAGGAAGCCTTATCTAAAAGGAAGTGCAATGTCTCCCCTCTCTGCCCTATTGGTATGGATGACATGGAAGACAGAGACCATCTGTTATTTTTCTACCCCTGGACGAAATCTTGCTGGTTTGGTAGTTGCCTAAGTGTAAAGATTTCAAAATCTGATTTCTGCCCCTACACTGGTTTATAAATGTATTGGGCAATGACAGCAGTTTAGATGAGAGGGGGAAGGCTACTGTTACTGCTATTTGTTGGGGGATATGGAAGAGAAGGTGCGACTGGGTGTTCAATGTCTAAGGGTGATTAGAGAAACACCAAGGCTTGTTTGGTTAGCCCGTTTGGGCAACCAAATTCCATTCATGCGCTTACCCAAACAAAATTCCTCTCACATATTTACCTCGGAATCTGTAATCGTTCTCCCAACAGACTTTCTAAACAAGCCCGTATCTTTTTTCCTAAACAATTTCAACGTATCAGGCTGTTACTAATTTGTAGCTG